>QBDW01005677.1:0-161299 GCA_003261595.1 Maconellicoccus hirsutus | reverse complement strand
CCCCCCACCCCTTGAGAAACTTCATTTTTTTCAGGTAAGACCGAGGCAAATTTAAGAATGAAATAAGCATTAAGCATGTGGAAAAACGTACATACAATTTGATGTGCGACATTCAATTATTCAACTTGCAAGTAGCAATACCCATCCTCGCAGCTACTACAGCACAGCAAAAAAATTATCCACCGGATAAAACCATATCCGTATCCGCAAAACCGATACCAGATGGATACACGTATATTATATTTGTATCCGTCGAACACGACAAATGCAAATTATCCGTCAAACGGATATCCATGCAGCTCTTTAATATCTAATACGTACTACCTATGTAGTATTTGATACCCATCACAACTTACTTCCCTTCTGAACAAATGTCATGTGTGTAAGACCCATTTTTTGTAGATCACAACCCCACCAAACTAGTTTTTTTCATATATCTTCGCGAAAATTGGTTTTATTGAAAAAATAGTTCGGTTCAAAATTGAAATTCGCTAAATTTTCTACAAAATGCATAAAAAAAGAGTTGATATACCTGAATTAGATATCGAGTTATGTGCGACTAAAAAAGAAGCTTTTTTCGTGAATTTCTAGCAAAATTTGCGTAAATTCAATTTTTTGCTTTTAACTATGGGAAAAACTGTTTTTTTACTGAACTTGGTTAGAACTAAAATTAAACTAGACCAAATTCTCTACAAATCCGCAAAAAAAAATTAATTTAGCAAATTTAGTTTTTGAGATACAGCGCAGCATAGTAGGTGATTTTTTCAACGATTTTTTAACCAAATTACGTAGAGTACAATTTTTCGTTTCTAGCTTGGTAAAAATTGATTTTTTGAAAAAAATTTTAGTTCAAAGTTAAAGTTTACCAAACTTAACGAATTGCGTGAAAAAAAACTTGGATGGGTCACTGTATGTTACTTGATCAAGTCAAAAAATCAATAAAAGTCGTTTATTTTTTTAGGAAATTAATTTTTACCAAGCCAGAAACATAAACTATCTACCTGTTTATTTAAAGGTGCAAACATTTTCAAAAATTTTGCTTTTGAGTTTTTAGCGTTACATTTTCTTTCTTTTTTTCACTTTATCTCGAAAAATGAATATTTTAGAGAAAAATTGATCATTATCAAAATTGTAGAGCATAAAATTTCCTTTTCCTTCATAATTAATAGTTTTTCGATTCGAGCAATGGTTCTCGAAATGTATTTTTAAATATTAGACATTTATTTTGAAAGAATAAGGGGTAAATTATGGAATTCTCAACAGCAGTATGTTTTAAAGTGATCCTGAGCACTCGTGAATTTTAGTTGTATCAGTATGAAAACGAAGGGGCGCCGTGAAATTATTACCTTAAAAATTTTTTTTTAAATGTGACATTTCTCACACTGTGAAGGCAACACCTTTGGAACCAAAGTGTGAAGGCTGAGGGTTAAAATCATCAAATAGACAGATAAAATCACTTAATTGTTTTCTTTTTCAATTTCATCGCTTGTTCATTTCGGGTTAGTACACAATTTTCATATCTTCAACGCAATGTTACCATACTTGATATTTAACACACGTATTCTGTGGGAAAGAAAACACGTATCTCTCGCGTTTTCTTAACAAATGAACGTATGTACTTGAAATGTTAACGATTTTGTTATTTATGTAGATCATCATCATCAACTAGAAACTACATTTAAATGACAAACTAAACGCTGAAATTCCAATAACTACGAGTAATTTACATCTTGCAAAAGGAGTCTGTAGCGCATTCATGAGTCTTTTTTTGGACTCGCAGAAATAATGCAACATGAAATTCCACTTTGATACTTCTCTATTCACTTCGTGATTTATTTCTGCCCTATAAATTTCACATAGAATATGGAATATTCATTTTGAAAGAAAAATTAATCGTTCAGTACATAAAAAAAAGTAACTTTACAAAAACACGCAAAATTCGCAAAACGAAAGCAGCAGAGAGGTACCTTGGCAGAAATAATTATCGTACAAAAGAAGAAATTTTCCACATTTCCACAAGTAGAATGCTCATCAGAGATACGTCGCGTTGTAGCAATAAGAAAACAAAACTTCAACGGAATGCTTCAACAGCTGATGTGCCGAACTGCTGACACGTGTTCTGCCGAGCGAAAATTTCATACTGTATCCACACTGAATGTCATTACATTACACAATGGAAGAAATGAAAAATCTTTTAAAAACCTAAAAAACTTTCACATTTAGGAATGATTTTTATGCAAAGTAGTAGATACTAGATACACGTACTAACCTTTATTGCAAGATAACTTGTCGAGATTCAAAAAAGTGGCATTTTTACCAAAATGTTTTAATCCTATGGTTGAAATATCGTCTCCATTATTCGAATTATGGAAATTATTAACCACATATAAGTTACCACAACGTGAGATAAATATATGCATTGAAAATCAATTCACGAATATCACGGATTGTTAATTCACATGATACGTTATAATTAAAGAAATAAACTTGAACGTGCCTGACAGCAACATTAAATACCATACTTACTTAGAATCATTTTAATGTTCGTACCGATTCCACTCTCACTTTTTTTCTCATCTTCCTTCCATTCAACTACATCTTCTAATTCATCTCCGTTCTCGTCCATCCTTCTCCCTACGTTTACTTTTCATTTTCATGCGATAACATAATAATTGCAAATGTAAACAAATACATGACTTCTTTACCTGTTATAATACCAATAAGCGGAGTTTACTCCATTTACGTGTTTCGATTCGTTTAAAATGTGTTTTTTATATTTTCGTTTTATATAATTTTCATATCAATTTTAGTGAAATTTCGAACATGGTAAGTTGAACAATTTATCTTGATGGGCAGATGTATTATTTTTTTTATAATCGTGAGCTTGCTCATTTATTGTAACGATGCAACGAAACATTTTCCATTAGTGTTTTCAAAATGATATAACAAGCTTTTAAAAATAACACACATCTACTAACATCATTGCGTGATTTTCATTTTACAAATCTCTTTTTTTAAGATTATGCTTTTTCAATAGCCAATTGGTCCACATTTAACGTTTATTTCACTAATGCGAATTTGCATTTGAACAACATCGTCATTTTCAATTTTCATTATAATCAATAACCGAAAATTACAGCATACATTACTAGCAAGTTCATTAATGTTTATTTTGATATAAATGTATAAATGTACAGAAATACCTTAAAAGCACAAAATGATGATTTTTCAAAAGGCATAAAAATACCACGAGGCGAGTAATTTTTTGGAATACAAATTGGACTTCTCGTGGAAATGAGATTTATCCGATTTATCGTGAGAAAACATTCAACACATTTTCTCCTAAATTATCAGTAGATGAAATGATAAAGCTATGGCCAACGACACTAATCTACGCTTATATGGAACACTTAAAATTTATTTCTGTGGGTTACGAGTATTTTGTTATATTTTATAGTAGGTATCGATAAGAAATAAGCTTTCGTTTGACTGGGTTTTTGACATCTAGAGAAATTTTACCATTATCAACGCGTCAACGTGAAAAAAGATCACCTCATGTTCGTAAAAATTCGATGATTACTACCTGGAGGAAAAAATAGAAAAAACACTCATATCAGTTACAGCGTTATTTCGTAATGTTTTATTTTAAGGAAATACGATAATAATTTTTATGTATCCGGCATATAATTTTTTCGAGATCAAATGCCGGTATCGTTACAAACAGGGTTTTAATGCCCCTGAGAGAAATTCCGAAAAATAATTTATTTTGATTTTTTCTTTAAAACACTGTGGCAAGGAGTGGAAAAGGGGAGACAAAAATTATGGACTTACACTTTTACCTTTCGAGAATTAGCTTACCCCCAAAAAAAGAAAAGACGAAAAAAGACCTGATTACAAATATTCCAATTTTAAAAATACATGTATCAGAAAGCTTTCAATGATACGATTCTGATTCACGTGATTTTACACGCTGTTAAAAAATACGAGATCTAAAGAATGGATGTTCGATGGAAACATCACCAGATATGTTACCGAATTACAAGATTACAAAAGATGCCGTAAATAACCAAGGTCATCGTCGTCACAAGCAAGTTACGCACAATTTCGACTTCAAATTTATAGGTTTTTCAAAATACCGCAACCTGTACAAAAATCGTAACGAGGTCTTCGATAAATTATCACAAAAGAATTAATTTCAAGGTGATTTCAATCGAAAGGAATATTCATAACATCGCGATGAAACGTTTACAAAAGATTAAATAAAAATCGCACGCGATAAATTCGTATTTGAGATTGCATTTTAGCAATAATCAAAAGATTCGTTTTCTATGCTATTCGATAATCTTGACAGTGTGCAGCTTTGTTATTGAAATTTTAATTCTATCAACACCTTACATTCTTATGAAATGCAATTCATGACAATCATACTTAATAAGTTGAGTTTTTTTTTCTGCGCGCAAACGGCAGGAAATTTCGTTCACGCAATTTCTTAAACAGCAGGTTTTCCTGGTACATTTATATCCTGTGGCATGTTATCCATAATAAATTATCAAATAAATTAAAAATAATAAAAACCCCACGTTGTATTTTGAGTTAAATTTCGAAATTTATCTGGTGCCTATTATGTATCTAATACCTACTTACACAAATAATGGGGAAAAATGGCGGAATTTTTTGAAACTTTTTAATTCATCAAAACACTTCTTTTAATCAACTTCGTAAATATGCCCATTTTCGAGATAAACGTGCTTAATAATTCCGCAGAAACTCCGCCAATGGGTTTTTAATTAATATAATAAGAGAAAATTCGAATAAAACTAAGTAAGCGTCACGGTACCACGTTTAAGTTATGACTGTATTGTTTAAAAAAAGGTTTTTTCCATAATTTACTTTTTAACAGTAATGTGAATTTTAAAAATGAAGTTTCTACAGTGTAGCTAAACGATGGCTAATTCACATAATCAAATAGGTACCTAGATGGGTAAGCAGAATAAATAAGATTGAATTCGACTTATATCCAAGTAATTTTCACACAAATAAAATCCTCACGAATTAGCCTAATTAATAATGCCATCAAATTGAATTCGTTTACTCTGACATTAGCGTCTGATAAACTTATAGTACAGTCATTTTAGGTCAAAAATCAACATTAATTCCCCGGAACGGGAAATTCGGAGCATAGGTGCTATACAACATGTACTTTAGTATTCCGGAACTTCCCATCGATCGGTTGATACCTTGCCCCCTTTTTGGGGGTTTAAAGGGTCCACTTTTTGGTTTTTTCGCAATAACTTTCTTAGTAGTGAAAATTTGGAAAAATGTCTCTACAAAAGTTGTAGAGAATAAAAAAATACATATTTTGGCATCAAAGTTTTTTTCGTGGAAAGTCATGCAAAGGAGCTGGAGCCAGGGGAAAAACGTACTTCTTTCAATTCCAAAAAAACTCGATTAACTGCCTAAAATCGACTAAATTGAAGGTGGAAAAGTTGTCACGTTCTACATTGCTTCAAAATGGTGCTCAAAACAAGAAAAAATGACCGTCGTTGACAATTAATCATTTTATGGGAGTGGGACCCCCTTCAAAGAAGCTTATATTTTGCGAGACCTAACTTTTTTAGGAAAGAAATTACAAAAAAATTCTCCAAGTAAAAGTTGTAGAGCATAAAAAAACAAAAATTTTCATCCCAACAAATTTTTTGTAGGTAGACGCGACAGCGAGATATCCTCCAACGAGTAGAACAAACCACAGAAAATGGCAAAACCTGAAAACTTGATGTAGAACCTTCAAACCCCCAAAATGGGGACAAAATATCAACCGATCGGTGGGAAGTTCTGGAATACTACGTAAAGTATATGTCATATAACACCCATAACCTGAATTTCAAAAAGACCAAATTTGATTTTCTATTGAGGAAAATGATGTCCAAATTTAACATTATTTAAGCTACTGCTGCTATTTTTACAAAAAAGTAATTTATTTTCCGGAGCAGTGGGGGAGGGGGATACGATTAATCGCCGCCCGGTACACATTTGAAAACTCAGTCGTAGATGTGATTTTTTTTAAACAGTGCTCAAGTCAATTGATCGCTCGTTGTTATAAAAATCACAGAGATCATACGATTTTCGTGATTTTGTAAACCTACTTAAATTTATAGAAAATATTTCGACACATTACGTTTGGCGCAATGTCAAAGCAAAAATCAGTTTGTCAATAATACAAATTCATTCTTCCTACAATAAAGTTAATTTCAATTAAAATTTTCTAATAAAATTAATCCATTTAATTTTCATGCAATCCTATCGGATTAAAATTTCCGTTTCCGTTGCGTTATTTTTGCACCACGATTACACAACATTTCTACAAAACGTTTATCACACTCACATTTCAAAAACTTATTAAGCAAGTTTATTAACTAAAATGTGTTGGAAATACGATACCGAATTTACAACGAAAGACTGGTACAAAAATTTAATTACTACAGACGTCTAAACTGATTAAAGCCTACAATGCTAGATATTCTTGATAATGTCGTAGGTACGTGATTAATTTAGAATTATTTTAAATATTATCGCTATATTTCGACTGCGAAATAATTCAAACTCGAAAGAAACAGAAAAGAGAAATCTTCTATCAAAAAAACATGCAAACTGTTGCATCGAGTACTTACAATTATCAAATACGAAATCCGAGCTTTTTTTTCTTACAAATTACGGTAATTGGATTCGTTATAAATTTCACAGAACCGTCGTTCCACGTTCAAATGACAATGTCATTAAACATTTTTTATTAATTTTCATCGGGGGTCACCATCTTGTAAGCGCGTTTATTTCAATGTTACGGAGAGAAAAAAAAATCCTGTAATGCAATAATTTAAAAACACTCGGATAAGAAAACTTTCACATGAAACGCCCATAATGTATCCGTACAGTAAACACGTGTAATCTATACATTCCCTCAAGCGAACAACACCTCATCCGAAAGTTTTACAATCTTGGGACCAATACCAAAATACACGATCACCGAGTATTTTGAAAGTAAACGTTTTCACCGTAATTTTATTATTATGGATATACAACCACACATTCGTCTTATTAATTGAATTTTCGCCCAAGTTTTTTGTTTCGCGAATTTTCATTATACGCGAATCATTATTTTAAGATATACGAACATCGTATACAATATATGTCAACTTCGTGCCACAGAAAGACGTTAATAGAATGTATGAAATTTTTACTGATTTATGTAACAGTAGCGTCTACCTTTCAGGAACATTCTGCAGGAAATATGAGGTAAATAAAATCCGATATGTTGAAAAGAGACGAAAAATTGATATTCTAACGCCGAATATCACATTTCGTAATTGAGAAAATAGATACCTTGTTACCTATATTCTTATACAATTGACATTTTGACATTGAATAAAGCATTTGAAATTGATAAAATAGGTAAATCCTCGTCCAGATTGCTTCTCGATACGTAAACATATCCACACATACAACTACAAATTAAGCTTGAAACTACACGTAAATACGTCAACAAGGTATCATCTAAGGAAAAGGAATTACCAAATGTAGCCAATGGCATAAATGCATATTCGCGGTATTACACATTCATAGTTAAATATACGAGATACAACAGTTCATCCATTTCACCGGAAAACGAACCCGGAGAAATTATCAAATTAATTGCCGTTATACGAAGTCACTAGATCAATTTACTAATGTGACGTAATGTTTACTCGATAAACCGTTACCTCTACGGGGTCACGTTATACCGGTTTTTTTCTCGGATGAATGTACTACATATAATAGATGAGTGTTTTTTAGGGGAAAAATTGCTTCTCTGTAGAGCAGTGGGTAACCTGCTCAGGGATAATTTTTTATAATTCGACGAAAATACGTCATAACTCATAAATACGAGATCGTAATCACTAATTAGATTACTTATACTCTAAATTTACGCCGCTTCGCTTTCCGACTAAAAATGGCAATTTATTTGTCGTTTTCGATAGCTATAGCTACTTTCATGCTATACATATTTTCACTTTCTACTAGAATTACTTTTTCATTACCCAGCTATACACATAAGTATAAACTATCAAGTGTGTAATTCTTTCCGATCGAGTTCCTTGATATACTTTTTTTTTTTCGTAAATTGTGTTAACATATTAATCATTTCAATTATTAACCGGTTAGAATTTTCGCAGTAATTTAGACTATCTCTATGATACACCAGTAATTCGAAGAAAGTAAGTAGGTGTAGCCATAAAGCGTAGTTATTTTGATTAGTTTACGTTATGTAATATTATGAAACCAGATTATTGTTTGTAAACATAATGAAAAAATGCTTGAATTATATATAACGATAGGTACCGCAACTTGAGGTGACTTTATCGAGTTTTTCACACTTTTTTCGCTTCTTAGTGCTGTGCATTAACGTAAAATATAGTTATCAAAAATGTTATAACCGTTTCTTGATGAAAGTCTATGAAATTCAGTAGTGTCATTAGTTTTTACATAAAAATTCATCTTATTGAAAATCTGGGAGAAATACTCTGCTGCCTAAGCCTGAGGTAGTGAGGTTACTTTGCATGATTCTAGTTTTCTTATGGAATGGTAGCTATAAAATGTAAATAATTTTAAGATGCTGAAAATGAGTCAAAAGTATTCAGAAACGTTTTCCAAATACCTATTTTGGTACCACACACTTGGATACCTCAAGCAACGTTTAGAAAAATGAGGATATATAGATGGGTCATAAATAGAGCCGAGATATTTCTCTAAAAAAACCCTAAAATATTCATTAAAAACGCGAAATATGCAAAAACAATTCCTAACGATATCATTTTATAGAGAATTTCAGTGGCGTAGGAAGGAATTTGGCGCCCGGCGACAAAAATTTTGAGCGCCCCTACAATTCAAGAAAATTTTTTGCCCCCCCTCTTTTCAAGAAACAAGTCGTACAAATTCGTTTATTAATGAAAAATTACATTCTTATACATTTACCACACAAGTACGGAGTATATTAGCTGAATATGCTTCAAATGCGAGCGCATATTGTTCCGTTCATAGTCAAATTTTCTTTTTTTTGCGACAGGCCCCCCCGTCCCCCCTTCCTACGCCACTGGAGAATTTTATTCTCTCTTTCGTTTGGTATAAATAAACGAATAAAAATAACACAATAACAAGTTCTTTGGAAAATTTTAATGAAAAAACAACAAATTTGAAATTACCTTAAAAATTGAGAAAAAAATTGTAAGCAATATTACAAATTGGTAACTTAAAAATTAAGGCCTTGTTTTTCACCTTTTTTTATAAAAATTTGAATAATTTGTTGATTTTTCAATTATTTTATGAAATTTTTTTTAAGTGCTGAAATTTTTCCTGTTTTATGGATTTTTCTTGAAATATTTTCTAAAAACAGTGAAAATCGCCGAATTTGGCCAAAATATTCCAAAATATTCCCTTAAAAGAGTCAAAATATGCTAAAATATGCATTTATACCTAAAATATGCCAAAATATTCTGACATATGGGACTCAATCGACTCGAAATTTTATGAAACGTAAAACTATGTTGGATATTCCATATCTAGTATGCTATAAAAAAATATGCTGTAGAATAATTATTTTTCTCAGCTCTAATCATAAATACCAGTAAACACGAAGTAATCTGATATAAGAGTGTTTTGAATTGTGCAATTGTATCTACAAAGTCGCCCCATCAACTTTAAATCCAATTTACTTGAAGATGTGAAGTTTTACTGAAATATAATGTACAGAGTTTTAACAAGCAAACTGAGAACTTTAGAATTATGTCAAAACAATTTTACTAATATGAATTGTGAGAGCGCTACAGAGCTTATTTTGCAACTACTTTTTTTTTAACTATCCATCTATACATTTCCTCATTTTTTTAATAGCTGCTTAGATAACGCGTTATCCAAGTGTGTAGCACCAATTCACTCGAAAAACATTCCTGAATACTACTGACTCACTTTCAGCTTCTTAAAATTATTTACAGTGAATGTATAGCTGGTCCCATTCCATGAGAAAACTAGAATCTTACGATGTCGCCCTCGGTTATGGTATTATACGAATTATCAGCAGAAGAGGTCTTCAAAATCTGAAATTCTCTACAGGAATCGATCTGACGAGACGAATTCTCAAAACATGTGACAAGATCGAGAAGTGGAAAGTTCATAATATATTTAACCTTCTCTTGGTGGCATAAAAATTTTCTCGCACAAAACGTGAAATAACGAGGGATTCATCTTTAATCAACCGAAGTTTAACCCTTCCATAAGGATCAACTTCATTATAACTACCCCTCTCTATAACCACTTCCCTTTCCCCTTCATTATTTAACATACTCAAGGTAGCATATTTAAACTTTGAGTTTAAGAACACATAGCTCAATTAGTTCCTAAGGTAGAAACTTGCAGTTCATAGTATCACATTTCTCATAAAATTCCCTCTATAAATCACCTAATAATTTCAAAAAAATAATTAAAAACCTGGGATTTTATTTTTCTGCATATGCTAAAAAAAATATTCATATCAAGCAAACAGATGTTTAAAAATTATCACGTCAATCAATTCAGTCCCTCTATTTTCGAATTGAAAGTAGTGAGAAATTTAGTGATAAGCCAAAGTATAGGTATTATATTTTGTTCGGGGAATCTCTCATATGCTACTTTTCATGGGTTAATAAATTTTTCATACCTAATTTAAATTCAATTCGAAATTCTTATATTAGAAAAATTTTTTCTTTGTCGTCGTTAGAAGTCTTTCTCAAATGTAAAAGATGGATTTTTATATTTCATTTCGTTTTCTGTCAAACTATAGAACGTATTTCAAACAAAATGACAACTTCAAATATGAGATAAAAATTTATGGAATTTATTGGTTCATATGAATAAACGTAATACGAGTATGTAACATCTAAACACTATAACTAAAAAACAATATTAATGATTTTTAAAGTCTTTTTTAAAGCGATAAATAGGCAACGACTAGATAGTAGATACACGTTGAATTAAAATGTTTGTCTTCTCTCCTCTGATTGAAAAATGCAAATATATTTCAACATTTTTCTCTTTTTATACTTCAATTATGCTTTTATTACATCCAAAAAAATTTACATCAAACTATTTTAAATGAGTTTCGCTACATAAACTTTCTTTCAAAATTAACAAGCATAAAACTCGAAAACTAATATTATTATTTAATTAATTCCGATTTAGTTTTCCTGCTTATAGAGAATGATTAACACAGTAGTTTAATGTAATTTTAAAACTCGAAGACAATAAGTTCTTCAACTTTACTTCTGAACGAGTGTAATACAAATATATTTTGGTCCATCTACGGGGAATTAATTTTCTGCAACACCATGTTAATATTCCGCTCCCATCTCAATATTCCATACTCTCTTCAGAGCTTTTTGTCATTAAAATAACCATCAACTACATCCAGGATTTTGCCATCAATAAAGCAATTATATTCTCAGATTCTCTTTCTGAACTTGTTCATTGACTGTGGCTTACGTTCCCTAATTTAATCATCCTCTACGCGGACACGCCTCTAATCTGTGTTATTGTATAGGTGTTATCTACATATTCAACAAAATAACGAACGACGTATATGTAGTTGAAAGTTGCACCAATAAAGTTCCTTTTTTCAGATATTTTTGAGAAGCGAATTCTTTTTACTCTTTGGTTCATGTATTTACTTGGCGCAGACTTCGAGAATTTTGATGATCACATTAGCAGGAACGAAAAGTCATAAGATACCGTTTGTAGAACTAGCCAAGGGATTGATTGAACGTGGACATAATGTAACTTTTATGAATGCGTTTCCGACCGAAGCATCAAATTTTTTGATGGAAGAAATAAACCCCACAAACTTGGTTCTTTATGTAAGAAATTTTACAAACTGGGATTTACTTGGACCAAAACTGAAAGGCGAAATGCCAGTTCCTGTGATTGATGTTTTTAAATTTGGATATCAAGTAAGTAGTTAAGCATGCAATTATTTTCTATCTTCAAAGTAAGGCAATACCCATGAGCATTATTCACGTTAATTAAAATAAATAAAATAGTGAAAATTTTTTACAGGTTTGCGAAGCTTTTTTATCAGATCGTGAAACGAAAAATTTGATGAATGAACGAGACTTTGATCTGCTGGTGTTGGATGGCGCCTACCCAGAATGTGCCGTTGGTCTGGCATATCATTTTCAAGCCCCCTTCATTTACATTAACACTGTAGGATTTTACACCGGATCGATCTCGCTGGCCGGAAATCCAACACCTTATTCTGTTACTCCGTACTTGGGACTGGCATATTCTGATAGTATGAATATCATACAACGTCTCACCAACACTATGTATCACGTAGGACTATCGGTATTGCACAATGTTATGGTGCGTATTTTTCTACATCAAGTTCTCAAAACCCATATCAGTCCAAATATTCCAAATGCTTATGAAATTTCAAAAAATGTCAGCTTGATTTTTCAAAATGGACATTTTTCACTGACATATCCAAGACCGTTTCTTCCTTCAGTTGTAGAAATCGCTTGTTTACATTGTCATCCGGCGAAACCATTACCTCCGGTGAGTCTTTGCGAAAATCTCGCAAATAATCAAATATTTCAATTGAATAGGAATAATACGTCAATACGGCCGGAATCATATCTAAATGAACGCGAGACAAAAGCCACAAGGATGCAGATAAAAAAAATAAATAAGTAGATAATAATTTTAAATAATGTTTCAGGATTTAGAAAAATTTATTAACGCTGGTAATGGTAAAGGATTCGTGTATGTAAGCATGGGATCTTCAGTGAAAGCTTCGAACATGCCAGAAGAATTAAGATTACTATTCGTGAGCGTTTTCCGTAGCCTGCCTTATCAAATTTTATGGAAATGGGAATCTGTGGGAATTGCTCCAACTTTCGATTTACCCCAGAACGTTTTATTAAATCATTGGTTTCCGCAACAAGATTTATTAGGTAATAAAAATGAGTGAAAATAGTGGCGTAAATTTTACTTACGAGTTACGATTTACTTTCCAACCGACATGGTTACTCGTTGCAGGACATCCCAAAATACGAGCTTTCATTACACATGGTGGTTTGCTGAGTTTATTTGAAACCGTGTACCACGGTGTGCCTGTGGTCGCCATGCCTGTGTTTTGTGATCACGATTCAAACGTTGAAAAATCAGTACAAGATGGTTACGCGATTCGATTAGAGTTACGCGAACTTACTGTTGGAAAATTGTTGAAAAGTGTAACAAATGTGATAAACGACCCAAGGTAAATAATTATTTTCATTTACCTCAGATCCAATTTCATCCACCATGAATCGACTTCACCATGTGAAACATGATCATTATCACGTTTCGTTTCCCTAATTTTTTTTTCTGTGCCCAGATACAAAACAAATGCTATCAAGAGATCGTTGCTATTAAAAGATCAACTTGAGTCACCGCTAGATCGTGCTGTATTCTGGACGGAATACGTACTGAGGCATAACGGAGGGCAGCACCTGCAATCACCTTCCAAAGAAATGACTTTCATACGTTATTATCTCATTGATGTGATTGTTTTAGCCTGTGTATTAATTTATTTACTTCTATGTTTCTCCTATTTTATATTTAAAATAAGCAGTAAAATATTGTTCGGTAAATATAGAATTAAAATTAAAGTCAATTAAACATATCCGCATTCCGTCATTAATCGCACATCCGAGCACAATTGCGTTAAACAGCGAGTATAATAAATTAAAAAAACTGAAGGGAACACGATACATATATTTTTGCATTAAAAAAATAAAATACAAAACAAAACATTTTCTAATATTATTTAAAAAAAATTATATAATCACAATCAATCACTGGAACTGGTAACCAGTTCAAACCATTGCCTAAGAGCATCGCTTAAAACTCCAGGTAATTTATTGATATCGCGTAATATCAAATAAAACGGGAACGGAAAATTATCCATGTAATTTTGGATTTTAACCAGTTTGGTACCTTGAAATATAGGCATTCGTATATCCAAAACGGAATTCTATAACATGAAAGTGACATGTAGCAAAAAACTATCACAATTAGAATGAAACCATTGATTCGAATTTCAATTACCTTTGCGTTTGGATTATCGATAATAATGAACACGACGAAGATACCGGCTTGTTTAGCGGTTCTGATTGCAGATTTCACCGTAGACACTCCCTCACTAGTGATTCCACGACCATCAGATACAATAACCAATAATTGCGCAGATTTTACGGCATGATTACTATTTCCTCGAGTAAGGAATATTCCATTAGCCGTATGCACAGCATCAGCGACTTTAGTTTCAGCTTCGTCAAAAGTAAAATCTCTTATTAATCTGAAAAATTACAACAAAAGATTTTTTTCATTTTATCCAAAATATACAAATTAATAAAATTCAACGAATGAGCAGTTTGAATACGTATTGGATATTCCAAAAATATTTCGAACCGTAGTTATCTTACTTTGCTCCAGTTTGCGAGGTAAATGGTTCTCCTAAAGGATGCAGAATACGAGTTTTTTCACCAAAACTGATAACGCCAAGTTCACCAGCTTCTAATAAGGTCAACGCTTTACTCACGACGGCCAAAGATTCAAAGGCAAGCTATAAAAAGTAAGGTTACATTTTTACATTCAACGCAAGCATGCACATTGTAATCGGCTGTAATAGAATAAAATTTTTAATTAACCTCTTTTGAATGATTATCGGCCATGCTAGAGGAGTCGTCAATAGCAAGTAAAATTTGATATTCTCGTTTGGATGGTTTTGTTCTACGCAACCATATTTTATCTTTCCTAAATTGACTAGCGATATAAGGAATAACCTAAAAAAAAGTAAAAATTGAAAAAGTGAAACATTTTCAAAATAATGTATATTTTTCGATCTTACCTTCCTCATATTAATTCTACGACCCGTACGAAAATCTCCTTTTAACCTTGACGCAAGAGTAGGTTCTAAGACCAATCGCAGCTGTTCACTAAGCTCTTGAGATAAACTAGATGTAATGGCAGAAAACATTTCCCAAGCTGATGTGGCTTCTTCAAGAGCGGGGGTCTAAAGACGAGCATAAATTATTCATTACAGGAAAAAAACGAATAGAAAGTTCACACTTGTTCTACATACTTGATTCCACGTGGACAGCTCTTCTTGAACTTTATTTTTCAATGATTCAATATACTCGATGTCTAATTGGTGTGGCTCTTCATTATCTTCATTTTCTTGTGTGTGGAATGTTGTTTCCGGTCCGCGTTTTACCGACAGTGTTTCCACAAATTGGCCTTCAATCTATTGAAAAAGTTTAGATTAAGTTCTTTAGGTTCCTGTATTAGATTAAAACATTAAATAAACAAAATAACCTACATTTACGTCATTTGCGTTCATCTCTTCTTTCATAACTTCTCCTTCAGTATTATTTCGTTTATTGTCCTTTTTAGTACCTTTAATATTATCCGGATTTTGAGGTGTTACTTCGTCTTTCTCATCTTCATCACCTGGAAAATTTTCAATCATTAATTTGTCTGACATAAAATTTTATTCCAGTGGATATGTAGATGAAAAAGTACAAATATTACTTTCGTGCATTTCTACGTCTTCTTCTTCTTTTAATTCATCACCCATTTCATCATCAACGATGGGTTGTTTTTCGGCTTGCTCCTATTCATAGAAAAAATTAAACTAGTTTATTCAACTTCTAGAAAACGGTTAACGAAACAAACATAAAATGCATATACAAACTTTGGTAGCTGCGTCAATAGTTTCTGTAGTGCCTTTCTCCGATTCTTTGATGTGTTGATATAAATCGGCTTCATTATCCGCTTCCTCAGATTCCTCCATCGCTTCATCTTCTTTTTCGTTGTCATGTGGATCTGTTGTTTTCAATCTTTTCCTCGCTGATTCGTTACTATCAGCTAGAAATAAATTCATTTTTTAAAATATGCTTCTACTTTTCTCAATTTTTGGCGTAATTCAAATCACCTAAGCTTCGATTCATATCACTCTCCCCCGGTCTTAATTTGCGTTTCTGTTCTTTATTTCCTCTTTCATGACTTTGCGCTCCTTTATTTTGTTCATTAGAATGTCCTTCTTTCGTATTTCTCTCAGCTTCATCTGCTACGCCGACACCTTGTTGTTCAACTCCCGCAGTATCAATTTTTTGGTCTTCTTCAGAATTTTCATTATCTTCTTTTGGTAATTCGCTCACCTACCGAAAAATTTTTTTCAATTAAAAAATTTTGATAACTAATGTACTATCCTTACGGAGTAATTTCTATAAATTACCGCATCTCTAGAACCACTTTTATTGTCCTGAGATGATTGGGCAGGATTTTCAGAGGGTTTTTCTTCAGAAGGCTGTGCAATATCGTTTTTATCATTTTCAAGTGTTTCCTCTGGCTTTGGTTCATCACCAATTTTATCTTCATCTTTTTCACCACCTAAGTTGAGATTAAAACAGATTTAGAAAAAGAAATACGTACATCGATGAAATTATTAAAAAGTATTAACCATCAGATTTATCTTCGCTTTTCTCTTCATCTTTGTTTTCCCCATCTTCAGCATCGTCCAATTTTTCTTCATCCTTTTTAGAGCCAACATTATCGTCATCACTCTCATTATCAATCTCAGGTTCTTCTGTCGTATCTTCTGTGTTTTTGTTTTCATCCTCTTCCGCCGGTAATTCATCTTGAACTTTTTGCTCTGCGATCATATATAGTATGATGCTACAGTATGTTTCAACACCTACAGAGACATAATACGATACCTTTCATTGCATCGATATCAAACGGATTTTCTTCATCTTGACCATCTTCATCTTTGCCTTCTTCATCAATCTGCAGATTATCTGGTAAATCAAAAGATTCTGGTTCTGGAGGAGGTTCATGTTTACCTGGAATTGAAAAATTGTCGATAAGATAAATTTCAATAGTACATCTAAAATTTGATTTACTCACCATGGTAAGGGTCGATGTGATCTTCATCTTTTTCGTTTTCATCCATTTCGTTAATTTCTTTTTGTTCTTTTTCTTGTTGTTCTTCATCATCATCAGGTTTTCCATCTTCGTATTCAGTAGTTCTTTCGTCTTTAGCACCAAATTCTTTAGATCCAGTTTCCTCGCCACGATTATCTTGCTCGGAAGATTCCTTTTCGTCTTCTCCTTCTTCTTCGTTTTCAGAATCACTTCCCCAAATCTAAAAACAAAAAATCCCCCAACATGAACCATCGCATCGCTAATAACATTGCTTTCTGCGCCGTAAATAACATACTTGCTCATCCAAAGTTTCAGCATCTTTACCCGTCTCACCCATTTCTTTGTCGAGATCATCTGCGTCTTCATCTCCGTCATCGCTTTCATTTTCATCATCTTTTTTTTCTAATTCTTGAGAACGCCCTCCAAAATCTTCGGACATTTCAATTCCCTTATCTTCCTCCTTCAATTTTTACGTTATCACCATATTCCATTATTTCAAGAAGGTAAACTATGAAAAGTTGACTCACTTTACAGTCTTTCTCCTCTTGTTTCTCTTCTTGTCCAGCCTTCTGAGCTCCTTCTAATTGATCTTGGCTTTCAATTTCATCGGAAACATCTTTAATACCTTCGCCATCTTCTAGTCCCATGCCATTTTTTTCTTGCGATTTTTCAGTATCTTGTTCATTTTCGAGCAGTTCTGATGGAATACAAAATCCCTAAAAAATTAAGTGATTAAATTTTTGTTCTGAACTATATCACATAAGTATTTTGCTTACTTTAGTGGTAAGATCGATGAATAAACTGAGTATATTTGAACACAATTTGGTGGTCAATTTATACGTAGACAGATATTGAAAAACGATAAATTCAGTCAATAAGATATACTGATTCAACAACGGCAGCAGTGGCTCTAATAGTCTAACGAACAGATAAAAAATTTATTTAAAATAAAATTGGTTTACTTTATTCATATGCAGAATTATATGCCTTACTTTTTCTTCAAATTGTGATCCGAACTAGATTCGAACAGAAGTTTGATCATCCGATACATTCGTTTGGATACTTTTTTCACATCCAAAATTTCAACTTCTTCATCGAATGATTTCAATAATTCATCTTTCAAGTGATTTTCTTTAATAGGATTTACATCTTCGTCGTGTGATATATCGGAATTCTTTTTATCAGCGCTGTATCTTTTATACATTTTTTGAATACTAAGTAAAATCTTTTTTTGAAGAATCTCTACTTTTTTCTCACACAAATCAATATTACAATTTGAAATCGAAACTGGTTTCAAATTTTTCATCATATTTAATACATCACGAAGCATGTGCTCTTTTTCCTCAATTCCTTTCAACAAGGAATTGAACTGCTCATGTTCTTGATAGCAAAATGACGTTTTGATGAATTTCAAATCTTCTAATATGTTTCCCATTTCCGAACCATTTTTTTTGATTACTTCGAATTGATTCCTTGTTATCATCTGATCGTATATTGCTGAAGTTTTAGGAGTAGAAATAATACCGAAGCAAAATTTTTCTTGCATTAAATCCAATTTCCTCAAATTCATTTCAATTTTACTTCGGACTTCATTCCATATTGCACTTGACTTGGTTGTATATAGCATCGGACTATCACTATCGTTTAGTTTCAAAAAAGGAATTGAAGAATTTTCGGTAGAAGGGCAGCAATCAAGTACGACTAGTAATTGTTGAAGAAACAAAGTGAGTTCGCAAGTAGTACGAACGAAATTTTCCTGAAGCAAACGTATCGTATCAATAATTTAATAACTAAATTTAAACCATTCATCAATCCAAGAAACTTACTTTTAATGCAATAACATCGTCATTGCAAGTAATACAATTTTCTGAACAGGATTCCGATAATATAGATTCGTACACTTTTAAATCGTACAAATTTTCGCTATAATCGATTAACGTCTGTTTTTGGTTCAAAGTGATATCCTACGTAATTTGAAATTTTTTTAGTACATTATTCAAATGTTTAAACAAAGAAATAATATTCAGAATGCGATTTACATACCAGTAAATGATTAGAAAATCCTTTCACTCTATCAGCAATCTGCGGTCCTAAGTCTTGATGTGGTTTTTCTAAAGCTATTTTCAGTTGGGATTGTTTGCATACCGAACAGAAGAAATTCTCTTCACAACCGTTCCATGCGGAAATGAATAAATCATCTGCGGCACTGAAAATTCTCGAATTAAATAAAAATTTCTCAGTCGTATATTTCCTCGCAGAAACTTACTTTTTAGGAAACACCGAATACGAAAGATTGACATTAATTGGTTTCAAGCGAGTAAATTCAGTGGAAAAATTACGATTCCTACAAGTAACAATTCCTGTCCTGTAAGAAACTCCTAAACGTGACAATGTCCGGAATAGGTCAGCCATAGTTTTTCTTTTTTGTTGCAATAGATTTTTAGCCTGTGATTTTTGTTTTTCTTTCTCCAAACTCGTATCAATCTATGTAAGGATCAGAAAAATGCAAAAAAAGTAAGAAAAATACTGAATATCCTAATATTACAAATTGAAATATTAACTTACATCCATTTTATTAATCATTGCGATGTCTTCGTGAATTGAATTGGTGAATTCCTTCAACGAGTCATTTAAATTTTCGTATTTTGATTCAACGATACATGATTTGGACAATTTTTTAGCTTTGTAAAACAATTTTCTGCAACGTGGGTATTCATGGGAAAAACTTTCCTACAAATCGATCAAAAAAGCAATGTAAATGCAATAAGTAACATCGAGAAAAGAAAATTAAAACATACAGATAACGTAGTTTTTGATATAAACGAAACACCGTCGATGATAGAAAGATCAAGATCATTTTGCGAGACAGACGTGAAGCTGAGACCACTTTGTATCGGAGTTTCCAAAATTTTCTGAAAAAAGGATGAAATTTAAAGTAGTTTTTTGCAACAAAATAATTTTTTAAAGTAAATTCAAGTTCTCACCTGGAATTGTTTGATGTACTTCATCAATTGCTCGTGAGTTTTCTCAACGGTTTTCAAAATTGACCAATAATTAATATCATTCCATCGAGTGATTTTTACAAAATTATGAAGATTTTTACGAACATCAACGCTTAATTGTTGAATACGAATGGAAATTTGAGCTTCGAATTGTTTATAATACGAGTACAAATTCCATAGCGCGTTACACAATGAATTTGTAGCACCTATAAATTGACGAAAGAACGAAATAGAAATATTTAATAACATAGGTTTTTAAATGATACTCGCAAACGAGCTTACTTAATTTCGAGTTGTTCAATTGGTTTGCGTAATGGCAATGAAACACCAGCAGTAGATTTAATTTAGCGTCGAATTCTCCAAGGGTAGCTGTTTCGATGAATTTTTGTAAAGTAGAGACGAGTGTTTCAAAAGAACACTGACCATCTACGTCTTCTATGAACTCACAACACACGCTGTACAAGTGAAACCACCATTTACTTGTCTTCTTTTTCATTCTGTACAATATCATAGAAGTGTTTTTAATGATACAACTATATTTATTACCGCGAAAGACGTAAATATAGAAGCATGAAATTAACCTCGATGCAACGTTTTGCAATGCATTTTTCCAATATGAAATTTCCATTTTTCTCCACTTAAAAATTAAAGCTGTTAAATCCTCGTAGATCTGTGTAAACGATACACCACGATGAGCTACTTCTTCCCATTCATGTAGCTTCTGTAGTAAAACATCGGCTCCAGTTAAAAATCTAGAAACTGGACTAGTAACTTCAAATGACATTATTCTTTCAACGGTTTCGATTATCTAAAAACAAGCACAAGCGTTACTTTGTAATATTGCCGGAGTTAAATGAAGATATTTCATGATGAAAAATTCCAAACCTTCAATAACACCGGATTATCCTCCCACGATTTCAACAAATGTTCTGTATGTTCTCTGATTTGGATCAAAATTGGATAAAATACATAAACTTCTTCAACATTTGGATTATGGTAAAAATCTTGAAAATCTTCCACATATGACGAAAATTTTAGCGCCTTATTGGTCATTAAAAGAAGACCGGGTAAGGAGATCATGTTGATCACTTCGTCTAATGCGGAACGATAATTTTTCAAAACAGCAGCAAACACGCAATATCGGTCATAAAAAGAATCCAAAACGTAAGAGCACGTATCAACATTTGTTTCATGGGGTAGCCAATTCGTATATGTGAACTTTTTCGTTAAATGAGAATGTATTGAACAAATTTCGATAATATCGTCATCAGTGAGTAATGTTTCATCCTTTTTTATCTCTGGTGATATTTTCTTTTCTTCGATGCCTGGTTCAGTATTGAAATCTACCTCGAAAGAAGGAGCGAAATATTGTTGAATTTCGAGTTTATCTTTTTCTTCTTCGGATATATTTTCGCACAATGTTCTGGTCCTGAAGTTGAAGCAGAAAGGCAAAGTTATGATTTGTAAAATCAAGAAAATACTCGTACAAATATTACCGAGAAAAAAAAACTGACCTAAAAACATAGAGACTTTCTTCTTGTTGTTGAGTTTCTATACGTTTTTCCTCTTGTTTTTTCCATAAATATACAATACGGTTCAGTAGATTTTTAATACTACTCCAAACATTTAGTCTCATTTTTTCATTCATATTTTTAACGATAGATAAAATACAGCAAAACTCCTTCAAGGAACTGCTAGTCAATCTGTCATGTGAAATCGCTCATTAGAGAAGTAAATAGCTTTGACCATTTGCAAAAAAATCATCAAATATTACTTCAATGTGATAACTGTAGAATTGATTTTTTCCGATTTATCATGAGTCAAAAGCTGAACAACATCATCGGAAAAGCATAATGCTACCAAATCTTGCACTTTATCAAAATTTGATTGCGGGAAGGAACATAGATCGATGCAAATATTCTGTAATAAACTGGTATCTTGAGACGATAAAAGGAACAACGATCTGGCTGAGGAAATACTTCTTGAGAGATTCGAAGATAGAATATGCAGTCCATAAGTAATCTAAAAATTAAATATTCCGTTTGATGAAAAATATGACATATTTCGGACGTTGTATTTTACATAATATCTATATAAGTATAAGATGTAATATCATCACTAGATATCGATAAATATCTATAATTAATGATATCACCTTCTTATCGATAATAAACGACAAGCATTATTATCGATACGAACGTAGTGAAAACAAATTGAATTAGCCTATTTGTTTCAATTGTTTCACTTCATTACGCTAATTCATAAACAGTAAACAAATAAATTTTTCTTGTTTTAAATTTTGATATAGTTAGCGTCTTATCGATAATTATCGATAAGGATTAAGGACGTTGATAAAATATCGGTAGTATTACATCATTATATTCAAGAGAGAGCGTTAAAAGCGGAAAATAATCATGAAAGATTTTGTAAAATAGACGAAAGATGGCGTTCAACGCATAATATACCTGAATAACAGCATACATAATCGGTGCAACAATATCAGCATACTCTGCGTACTTTCGATTCAGCGAATTTAAAAATTGATCGGCAGAATTTAACCAAACTTGACACTCCTTGATGGCCAAACGAGCATTAGCAACGACGTCCTTTTTAAAATTAAATTTATTGAGATCTTCTATGTACTGCACGATCTTCGAATATAATACGCTAATTGATTTGGTCGAACCGATGCTATTTTTAAATTGCTCAACATCCTAAAACAATGATACATTGCTTCGATAGAATACAAATGATTCAACCGTTTCAATTAACTAAAACCAACGTACTCTAATCAAACTGAAATACTTCTCGAGCTGGTTTCTAACAATAACATCATTTGGAAAAGTTTCCAGTTTTTTCAAAATCTCCGCTTTCCATTTTCTGAATAACTCTTCAAATGGAAAACCTGTATCATAACCAAGTAACATCTCCGATACTTTCTCCAGTGCAAGACGACAGCGCACATATTCAAGCTGTATAAAAATACGATTTAATTTACATTCACTAAAAATGTAAGTAACAATAAAATCGTTTACTAACGTCATCTTCGCAATCTAACTTCTTTAATTTGATTTTTTGGACAGGATCGACAACATCGAAAATTGAGAATAATAGAAATTGAACAATTCCAATATAAATCCAACTTTTTCCGATATGAATCCACATCTCATTTGAATCATTGACATTATTCAACATGATAACCACTTCTTTCAAATAATTACTAATTACATCGACCAACTCCAACTCTTTAGGTGGAACATCACTTTCAATAATTTTTTTACGTTTGATCACATCTCTCAAGCAAAGAGTAATTTTGTCAATACAATCCACAGAATAACAATTTTCATCTAATTGGAACATCTCGCATAAACACAATACCAAAAAATTGAATTGATGACGAATACTTCGCAGTGTGTTAACCCTAGAACAAAATCGCAAAAAAATTAATTTCACCTAAAATAAAGGTAACACAAATAACTCATGGATTTATAACATCTCCGTCACTTACGAATATAACGATTCAGGATACGAAATATAGGCAGAGTTTTTCCATAAAAATTCTTTCAACTGGTTCGTCGCAACTTTATAAGCCTCTAGATTTCTCATCGACGGTGCATAAATTGATGGTAAACACGTATGTTTGTTAAACGAGAATATAAATTCGTTTCCAAATGCCGAAATAGCAGGGTAATGAAATGGAAGAGTGTCCTGAAAGGCATTCGCATAAATAAAACGAATACTTCATACAATGAACGAAAATACAAATACGATGTACTCTACAACAGCGATTTCATTCGACGTAGAAGCCTATAAAATCGTCAACTCGAATTCATAAGCATTCATTATCAACTGTATGCATTCAACTTACTTCACTTTCCGATGAAACGTCTGTTTCGTCTGAATTTTCTCTCACTTTCCGATATCGTAAATAATTCGTGTACGAAAATGTGGAAAATGATCTCATATGTTTCAAAATTTGACAAAACCATTTCATTTGTAGTCCATTCTCTACGCCGTTGCCAGACAAGTATTTACGAATATCAGATGCATATTTGGAAGAAAGAAATTCTAATTTATCGACGTATGATAGTATTTCCACCGCAACGTTAGTTTCAAATAATGAAGCTGATTTTGATTTAGAGATTTGACCTAACATGTGATTTTTATAATTAGTTTCTATTTTCAAATGAAGCGCTTCAAAAATAGGTAAAATATCCATTCGAGAAATTGATTCTTGAGAGATTTTATTTTGCGAAATTTTGTTTTCATCCTCTGTTGGCAATTTCGAATCTAGTTAAAACCGTAAAAAAAACAAAAATATTCAGAAAAAAGTTTGAAGAAGATAATTGTGCAAATAAATCAATGGATACCTTCCGACGGAGCTAATATATTTCGCTCGAACTCAATAAAGGAATCAGGTTTCGATGGGGAAGAATCACATATGTAAGCTTTCAAACGTTCACAATCGATTTCTGAGCGATTAGAACAAAACCAATCGTTAGTTCTGCAAAAAAATGAAAAAAATTAAATCAGTATTTCATATCCAAAATAATACGCAGTTGCAAGATGAATGAAAATACATGATTTCTTTTTCAATAGTAAAACTTCGCATATCTGGTTGGCCCATTTTGGTTTTAAAATGCTTGGAAAACGATAGCAATGCTGCAAAAGTGAAATCCGAAGCTTCCTCTATCTGTGCAACCATTCTGAATAGTGCTTGAACCTCATTCGCCTTATTTCTATAAATAAATAATCATTATCATTAGTGAAATTTCCATTTGCATTGCTAAAATTATTTTTGATATACTCACAAAGAATCAGAAGAGGCCTCGATCATAACAACTAATTTTCTGATCGATTTAATTAACCATTTAAAATGAATTCGCAGATAGTTCAAAGATAATCTATTAATTTGCAACGAAGAGCGAGAAAAAAACGGCACATCGCCAATTTTTGAAAATCTATTGTAATACTGGAACGTTTTTAAAAACGTTTCATATACTTGTTGATTAATTAGAATAGATTTATCATTTAAAATAAGAACAAAAAAATTGTTAATATTTTCTTCCAAAATATTGAAATGATGGGCAATCAATTCTTCGGTAATCTTTTTAACAGGAATACCCCCTGAAACAAACATTCAACGTTATTTTCAAAAAAGTAATCTTTACTCGTTCGTTTAATTCAACATTCAACAGCTACATACCTGTAATACATGCTTTGGAATATTGCCTTAAATTTACATCCATTTGTTCAATTTGCAACGGATGGCAATTCAACTCCAAACATCTGTGTTTTAATACCCGGTAATTCATCAATAAAGAAATCCTATTAACCGAGTCATTGATACAACCCCGTAAAACGGGTGTTCCCTGAGCATCCCTCGGTGCATTATTAGCAGTTGTAAATTCATCGATAATCGTGGATAATAAACTTTCACTAAGCGCCGTTAGCTCGGTCTTGTTTGTCAGTTGCTCTACCCAGAAATGTCGATACTTCACATCGTGTATGAACGCTTCATCGTAAAATTTTAATATGCTGTATAGCAAAAGGTTGTCAATATTGATACCACTGATATCAAGTACTTTTCGAAGTTCATCAGAAATAGGTAATTTATCGAACAATAATTCACAAAAATTAATCGAGTATTTTTCTGCGGCTATTTGGGCAAAAAGTAAAATCATTGATGATTGTTGTTGAACCATGTAAAACTTCGAATCGAATTGTAAATTCTGAGTATTAATCGTTTGGTAAAACGGTCGTATTTCGAGAATTGTTCGATTTGAGTTCAATATTTCAGATATTACATTCGAAATAATTTCTTGCTGATTATAACTAAGCGAACGAGATTTCAAATAAACATCTTCGCAAACTATTTTGAAAGTTTCTTCGAGAGATCGACCATGTCGACGATGATGTTGGACTATCAAAAAACACGCATGAATCAAATACCCTATCGATACTTGATCAAATCCTAAAAAAAAACAAATTGAATCGACTCAAGAAAAACAAAAGAAAATATGCATACTCTTAGTATGATTAAACCAATTACCGATGTTTAAATCGCGTACTGCGAAATGAACTTGTAAAAGAGTAATAATTGAAGAATGCGATATAAGACCGTTATGACGCATAATGGCCATCACATCAATTATATTTTTACTTAAATCTGCGTCAATCGGATTTAACCATATTTCCACTCCTCTATTCCGCATAGCTCTGGAAAAATAAAAGCAATTGTGAAATATACCCCAAATTATAATAATTTTATTCGCACCTGTTTGTAGAAAAATAGATACCTGGAAATATCACCGTATTGAGGATTCATGGTGAAAAAAAGTCTGAAGTCCGGATGAGGCACGATCGTAGCAACGTTTCCATTTTCATCAACTCCTTTTTCACCAAGTGTTAAAATTCCACCGGGTTCGAGTAATCCATTTAATCGATCCAGAATAGCGGGACTACAAAGATTCACATTTTCCACCAATAACCATCGACCTTCAACGATGCACTATACGAACGAAAAAATTAATTATAAATAATTTTATCACGCGGTGTCAAGTGTAATTGCTTTCGTACTTTAATCAACACGCTGTCAACCCATTCGAATTTACCGCCGGAATGAAGACCGCTCATTTTTTCTACTTCATTTCTTAACTTTCCAAGTTTCGTTGAAATTTCTTCAATTTTCTTCGATACGCGTTTATATTTAGTAATTCGTTTTAAAAATTCAAACAAAGCTGTGATTCGTTTTTTGAATATTTCTGTTTCGAAAGCCAACGAGGAAGAATTTCTGCGGTCATTATCTGAAAACAAAATAACACTATTATTTAGATTTAATCGGATATTCATACTCATAGCAATTGAAATTAATACACAACCCATTTTGTAATTGTCACTTTATAATATTAAATTTAAACAAGCATGCATTCTATTCTATTCTATTCTATTCTATTCTATTCAAACCAACGTTCGGTAAAAATAAAGTTGAGCTAAAAATCAATTTTATTTTAGTTTGTTAAAAAAATTTTAATTTGTTCAAAGATAAAAAAATTGATACAAAACAATTTTGAGCACAATACAGAAATATAAAAAAAATAATAGCAAAAATTGAACATAAAAACTATGTTTAAAAAAAAATTTCAGTTCGTTCAACGATTTAAAAAAATATATAAAACAAAATTTTGGGTACAATACCAAAATATAATAAAAATATATCAAAAATTGAACATAAAAAATATGTGTCAGAAGTGGGATTCGAACCCACGCCCTCAATTGAGGACCAGAACGCTCAGCTATACACAGTACAGCAAGGGAACGACCTTGAGTCTGGCGCCTTAGACCGCTCGGCCATCCTGACAACTAACCAAACGTGCGATTTCAAGCTATACTAGTACAATACAATTACATAACACCATTAGGATATCTCTTAACCTATACCGTTTTCAATTTTAAATTTCAATTCCCGGGAAGTGTTGCCGCCGATACAATTCAAAAATGACGTGATAAATGAAAAGTAGATACGTATGTTTTTGTAATCAGCCTACATCGTCGACGTCGAATCTTGCCAATCTTTGTACATAAGTAGTTTCCTCAAAACGAATTTTCTTATTCACAATTATTGGAAAGTTACTGGTAATTTTTAAATTTTCAATTAAAAGCTCAATATTAATAAGTTAATTAGAAGTAATCATCAAGAAAAAGTAATATTAGGCCTATTGTATTAAAAAAAAATCGACGTTAAAGTAGGTGTGATAATTTAATAATTCATATTATAAACATTTAGGCCTAAGCGAATAATTTTTTTATTAATTTTAACCACTGATCAATCCCAAGAACTATTCAGATTACTTGAAAAAATATAAAAAATTAATTAAACCAAAAAATGTTATCATATCTTTAATGATAAAAAATCAAAAAAAAAATTTGTCAGAGGTGGGATTCGAACCCACGCCCTCAATTGAGGACCAGAACGCTCAGCTATACACAGTACAGCAAGGGAACGACCTTGAGTCTGGCGCCTTAGACCGCTCGGCCACCCTGACAACTAACAAATACAGCCGAAACTAACCGTTACAAGCAACAAATGATGGCTTCTGTTTTGGTAGCTCTCATTTTAAATCATTACAGTTTTGAATTTTCCTTTTGTGATTTACTGTAACCAGTGTTCTCAGATTAGGCGATATATTACAAAATGGGTGACTTGAAAGTGTCAAAATCGCCCAAAAAGAGACTTTAAACGACTTGAGATTTTCAGATTTTTTCGGACAAGTTCAAAATTGAAAAAATTGGCAATTTTGGGCGACATAAAAAAAAAATTTCCAAGTATTCGTTTAGTACCATAAAGCATTCAAAGGTGGCAGAACAAAATAAGAAACGAAACGCACTTTTTTCAAAAAAAATGCTGCAATTTTATGCAAAACGAACCGATTTCATTTGTAAAAAAAGTAACGAAATGTCGAACGAAACGAAAAATTTCATTTCGTTTCCATTAATGTAATTTTAAACATTCAATTAGTGATTTTTCCATAATTTTTCAAAGAAAAATGAAGTATATTAACTGCATCCAAATCAAAACCTTTCAATAATTTTTATGGAAACCCCCCAATACATATTTAAAAGTAAGATTAACATGATTTTTAAAAATTCATCCTAAATTTTGAAAAAATATTCACCTGATTAAAAATTTAACCAAAATAAAACAAAGCTATCACGTGAAAAAAACGCAAATAAAAACCTAATATCAAAAAACACAAACGAAACACAACTTACCTATCTTCCCAATTCCTTTAAATTTGTTCCATAGTTCGAAAAATTCCATAATTTGACTCCATGGTTTACTTTCCAATATAAGTTCTTGTAAAATATAAAAGAACAAGTCTTCAACCTGACCACATATTTCTTCAAAATGTCGATTATAATCCACCTAAAAATCAACCGTCGTATTAAATCACAACGTGAATTTTTCTTGTTTATGACAGGTGTGAAATGCACACGATCACTTAAAATAAAAGCTCAACCTACGAACAAGTTATTCGCATCATGTAGATGGTATACGTTTCAGTGAGTTTCTTACAAATTCACCATTTTTTGAAACCCAACACTATTAATACTCTTTTAACGGTTATGTCGCCTATAAAGCTTCACATAAGTATGAAAAACATATTTTCTAACTCGACATCCACACTGCAATACCTCTTTCCAGTCCAATAATTTGAAAACCAATGGTTTCGGTTAACCTTAAACGAAATGTCGCAGCAAATAAACTTTTTTCACCAAGTCAAATGAAAAGTTTGATATTTTTCATAGAAAAATAACTTCATCTCTCAAAAATAACATTTCCGTATACGATATATTTCGTGGAATAACTTCATACAGCAATGTAGTACACGATCAATTCAACAAATTAATATTCTTTGAATCAAAGTGATTAAGCCAAACATACAGTTTTTGTCTTGCTCAAATTATCACGCCTGTGGCCTTGGCGGCATTGCATGGCGTTGATTCACAGGTAAAAACTTCATGTGTGCACGATTGTCTGTTTTCAAAATTTCTACATTTTATTTGCGGAAAATTACAAACTAATTTTTTCCTATTAATTGAATGTAATTTGTAATAAAAATACGCTTTTAAATTTAAAGAAAAATATAAACCGGCGTTTTTTTTTCAATTAATTTTTCATTATGAAAGAAAATAATACGAAAGTTGAATTTATTATACCAAGATCGTTCATTACTTGATAGCGAAGTTCATTATAAAGAAAAAAACCATCTTGTGATGTTTATATACTCATTACTTGAATGTCCTGTCCTTCATTTGTGAAAAATATTTTTTTCAAAACGGGTAGGTATAATTTTCTAAAAAATGTAATTTGGAAGAAAACCGGAGTTAAATTACAAAGCAACAAGTCGTTAAAAAAAAATAGAAACAGATCGTTTCCAAAGAAATGGCTTTCTTTGTACGTTCAACTCTTTTTGCTCAAAGAAGATTTAAAGGGGAAATTAAAGAGGAATTATTTTTTATAACAAATAAGAAACTTTTTGCGTAATCTGAATAGAGAATTTTAATAATTATTCCAAGTTGCTTGACAATAAAAATTAATAAAATTTTTGATGTCTATATGAAATAGGTTGAACTCAACATGGCCAAAAATTTGAAACACATGGTCCATATGTAATCTAAAAATATTTCAGTAAAATGATTTATTGTACACCTTGAACAGTTTATACTGTTTTAAATTTAAAGTGGTAAAATTTAACATGAAAAGCGTTAATTTGATTTATAAATGAAACAAGACCGATATCATAGCAAACCAACAATATGACACCCTATTGCCAATGCTACTTCCTACTATTTATAAATTGAAAAATCCCTTCGTCAGCTATGGAGATTTTCAACAAAAAGTAGAATTGAAAAAAAAACTGATAACGTAAATTAAGAAAAGTTACCATCTATTGGACTTATTCCAATATAGGCGGCAAACTTCTTAGAGTCTAATTCAATTAACAGACATTCGCGTTACACATAAGAGAGCATTTCATTCTATATTTTTCGACATAAATGCTATCTCGATGGAATTAATCCAATATTTAGAATAACCAAGTGAATGGAAACGTCACTAAATAAAATAATAGCTGGAGTAAATTTGAAAAAAGGTGAAATTCGGCGTACATTTTTATAATTTCAATAATTCAAATTTTTATATGAATACGAAGTTTTTTGGAAAAAATATCAAGAGCGGTACTGAGGAAATCTTTAGATTTCAAAAATGATATACAGACGTAACAGAATCACTTACAATCAGTCTCATGAAACATGAAGTTAATTAAAGTTTAAATGTCGAATCGCATTGTTGGAAATGTTTAGTTTTAATTATACTGCGTATAATGACGTAGTTCGTATATTTTCGAATTTTTCACCCAAGTTGTGATAACTTGTCTTATCATCACTATTTATATTATGGTTCAACTTCAACGCGGTATCAAAGTGCGAAAAATCATTAATACCTTTTTTAATAATACTCGTAAAGAATACATATGTAAAATATTAAAGCAGAAATATCACCAGTTATATTATACGCTAAACAACATGTAAATAAAATTCGCGATAAAATGAACGAAAAAAAAATTTCAGTAATTGGTTTCGGTAACCCCATTTTGGATGTAAATATTTGCGAAAATACTTCATTTTTAATCGACAAATACGATTTGAAATTAAACACGCAAAATGATTTACCGGCGAAAAAATTCAATGCTTTGCGAGAGGAAATTCAAACGTAAGTGTGATTTTACCCCTGTTGATGTTCTTCAAAATAACAAAAAGTCGAAATTATTCATGAACGAGGTAAAATTTCCTCTATAATTGATAAATAATACAAGATGAAAATTTTGATCGTTGTGTTTTTAATGAAGCACCTACTACCTAGTACCTATGTGTTTCAGTGATACGTACAAAAAGGTATACACCCCGGGAGGCTGCGTGTTAAATACCGTTCGTGTATTCCAGTGGCTGGAAAATCAAATTTTCAAAACCATAGTGCACGGAAGCATAGGATCTGATGAGCATGGTCGATATCTTACCGAAATTCTTCATAAAGAAGGAGTCATAACGAAGTAAATAATTCCTTTTCGCAGTAAATTAAAAAACATTTTAATCGATTCGTTAAATAAATAACGATATTGGTCTTGTCAGTTTACTTCCAAATTGAAAAATTACAATTAATGTAATTTTTATCTATTCCAAAAACATTGAATAAAGTGCAATTTTTTAACTTGAAATTAAACTGATAATACCAAATTTGATTTTTCACTGAAGAAAATGATGTCCAATTTAACATTGTATAAGCCATTGCTGCCATTTTCACAATAAAACCGAAAAAAAAGTAATTTATTTTCCCGAAGGGGGAGCACGAACAATCGGCCACCCGGTATTTACGAACTTTGATACCTACATTTTTGAAAACAAATCAATTTACATATAATTAAAGCTCACTTCCGTAGTAGTTATCGTTTTTGGTAAAATTATTTTTTCTTTTTCTCCCCTCAAATTCGCCGACGAAAATTTTGGAATTTTTATACTCAGCCTAATGGGACAGGTCATTTGAAAGCTTTACAACACATCACATAAATCTCGCGCCATTTTTCATCACTTTCGAATCCATCGTGAGGAACTTATCTCACGTCACTAATGTCTATTAAATATCTGTCGGAAAATAAATCCAATAAAACTAAAAATCGTGAGCATTTTGAATAAGGGTGTTATTTTTAGATTTTTTGCAAACCATTACGTTCGTACACGTGTTTCGAATTCATTCTCCTATAATACGTATAGGTTAAAAGAACGCGGAAAAATTTCAAAAATATTACTATATACCTAATATATCACGATGACCACTATTTCGCAATGGTTGCGTGAAGTAAAACACGTTTTCTAGTCGATAAAGATAATAATTTTTTCATTATACACATGCTCCGAAAGCGTACATTCGCACGTTAGTACACAGCACACAATTGTACCCGTTCAAAAGTTGACGGTTGCAAGCCTGCATTGAATTTGAAACATTGTTTACACAGAATTTCGATAATTAATTCACCCCGATAGGAAGTAAAAGCGCATAAATAACTTCGTGATAAATAAATATAGTAGCGGAATTCGAATGTACTCGTATTTGATTTCTATCTAAAATACAAGAATATGGTATTCGAAATTTGTTATTATTTTCACTTCATGGCTTATCCTTTTCGAGACAATTTTCAAGGTGCATTAAAAAAGTAAGCCCTGAACTCGCATTACGAGTAAAAACGGTAAAATGACCAAACACAAATTTTCGTTAAAACTCGACAACTAACGATAAAAGTTCGTCGAGGTGTTTACAATTTGGACGAATAAAAAAAAAAGTAATTACGCAAGTAGTCTAAAATCTTCAAATGGCGAAAAAGTTACGAAATAACTTCAGCCTCGATGCAGCTGCGTAAAGCGGAAAACATTTCATCTTCAAATAAGAGTATACCAATTGAACTAGAAATTCGTGAAAATAATAACTCCGATAAACTTTTTTCCAACCAATGGGATATCGAGCATATTTAATGAGTTTTTAGTGCCATCACTTTCATGAGAAATTTTTATAAACATCAACGTTCAATTTTTCACGTTGAAGAGAAATCAAAACTCGAAAGTTTCCAAGTTAAGACATTCTTCGTTGGTTATGCGGTGATAGATTTTCGATGAATTGAACATTTTTCATTCTGGCCTTACAAATTGACCTCACCTCAGTTGGACTTTTTTCGTTTATTTACTTGCTTTTCCTCAATGATGGACAAATTCTGTTATAATATTAGCCGATACCAGTGAGGAATTTAATTAAAATAGATCAACAGGGGCGCTTTGCGGAACCAAGTGTAACCAGCGAGATCAACAAACATGATAACCCTTAAGAATATACGAGTATCATAAAAATTATGATTTTGAGGATTATGTCAAATGACCTGTTATGGTGACATGTCATAACGTTGTCATGGTAATAGGCGTGGTGATGATATGTAATGACAAGTCAGATGATTATTTCTTTCCTCTCAAAACGTATTATGCGTCGTATATTCGTGTTTAACGAAAAATATAATTTTTTCATGTCACCATACCATGTCATAGACGACAATTCATTGTCATGGTGACGTGTCATGGTTAGGAGTGACATGTGATCACGTCATGACAACATGTCAAGAGACATGATATGACGACGAGTAATTTTTATGGTGATGTGTCAAGGTTACGAGTGACATGTGATGACAAATAACTTCTTCTGATGAACATCGTTGTCACGAAGTGACATGAAAATGCCACATTGTGTTGCGGACCTGTACGCAAGCTGATGCTTTATGGTACAAAACAAATACTTTGAATTTTTGGTAAATTTATTGCTTTAAAGAATTTTGATTATCATATTTTATTGATTATTAAAACTTTAAAATTCTCCCATCAAAAAATTCTCAAAACATCTGAAATCTTCCGCTTTAAAAATAATAATGGTGGAAATTTGAAAAAACTCGAAGTCCTCCATAACAGTCAATGCAGATTATGTCGGTCCCACTACCTCACCTTTTTCCCGAGCGCTGCGCTGTCTATGACGTCACGATTAAAATACCCCAATTTCTGATCTATTTTTTAACCAGGTGCATTTCTAATTACAGATTTCACGTCATTAATGAAGACACTACAAGCGCAATCTTACTAGCTCACGATAAATACAGAACGATAATATATACTTCGGAAGATATGAAAGCTTGTACTGGATTTTCACAAGCATCCGTTCACTATCTGGAAGCAGCCTTAGAGAACATATCAGATTCGAAAATACTCGTATTCGATGGATTTTTCACCTTCCACTGCGAATCGTATATTTATCGATTGCTGGAGCGATGTCAAAAATACGACACTCTTGTGGCATTCAGCGCCGGAGGTGAAACCATAATTAAGGCGAGAAACGCGAAAAAAACGTATTTACCTTTTATCCTACAAAGTCAAATAGTGAATTTAAATTTACAAGAATTCCAAGCAGTATGCGAATTAGTTCAAATCAACCATACGAATATAAAATTAGCATTGCAGGCTTTTTGCGAATTATCCAATAATATGGTGAAATCTACCTTATGCGAGTATTCGAGGATAATCGTAGTCACCGATGGAGAAAATCCGGTGCACTGCTATACAATCGAAGACGGTTACGTTGTATTTCCTATTCAAGCGTTAGCAGTAAATCAAATAAAAGATACGACGGGAGCAGGTGACGCATTTATGGCCGGGTTTCTTTATGGTATCTGCTATCGCAAATCTATCGTCCAAAGTTTACAAATGGCTTACCAAGCTGCTTTGGAAATAATACAACAAGTTGGATGCCATATACCAGCACGTCCGCATTTCTGAATGCCAAGACGTTTGAAAGAAAATCAAAAAGAAAAATCAAAATATTTAAATATTTCATCTCCACAGACATTACTTCTTTTTGGAAGACAACTAATCTTGTTCCGAGCGAGTTTTCTAAAACTTACTCAAGCAACAAGTCCCGAATGCCGTATGATTTTAAAATTTAAACGCTTCATATGAATGATTTAAAATGCTTATATACAAAGTACAAACTATGACTGCGCAGTTCTCTTACATCTTTCAAATACGCCTTAACTTACGTATATCTATATACTCCATCAACGAAGCATATCTAGTTGCTCCCTGATGAAAAAAAAAAAATAGATACATACCCCAACCAACTATATACAATTGTCCATTACCCGAACCAAGAAATTTTCATATCTTGCGAGTATAATTCCAAGGTACAAAAGACAAAAAAGGTAAGAAACGTACAAGTATTACTATAATAAAGGGAAAAGAAAATTCATCTTTGGGTATAGTACGAGTGAACTTCCGGAAAATGTTTTTAATTATATATAAACTATGCTCTGGGATAATTTAAACAATACCGCGTTGAACTTGCTCTTTAAAATTACACGGAAACGTGAGCATTTCAAAAAGTACTAAATAAGACGCAACGAGTTACTTTTGCTTTTTCATCTCGCAACGTTTTCGACAAGCCGATGAATTAGTAATTAATTTCCCTTGCGCTTTTCACCCAACCTCGAAGAGCGCCATTTCTGCACCATGATTCTTTGCCGATGGTCCAGAATAAAATTGCGAACCGAAAAATCCACCAAGACAATAAATATTTTAAGAAACAAACGATAAATTGCCTAAATTGCCATGTACCAGTGGCGCCTCGAAACGTTGTTAACTTCTAAACACGGTTTTATGTCGGTTTACTTTAATTTAACACAAATCCATTAGGCGAACAACACATTTCGAAGCGTTAACACACCTACGGCAAAAAGCGCCTTTGGTTTTGAAAATTTAATGTTCCCAGACGTATTGGAAAAGGTGGTTTATACCAAGAATGTGCGAAGTATTTGTAAACGCGATGACTATATGAGAATGTCGATGGATTTTAAATACCGACTTCATTCTAATAATAAATCTCTGGTATCGTGAATTTAAATCATCACCAAATTCGTGATTCTTCAAAGCAAAAGTCAATACTTTTATGCAATCTAACAGCATACTGGAATTTACCACCGTAGAAACCTTAGTTTGTAAACTATTTAGTTATTTGGACGTGAGTTGAACGCGAATGAGTAAAGGAAAAAAACACCCATTTGAAAATTCTATCGCAGTTCGAAAAACACGTTTTTTTCGGTTCTTACAGCTTTCATTTCTACAGACGTTGACGAATATAACGCGATGCAATGAAATTAACAGATTTCCAAATTATACATTTCAAACAATTTTCCAGCTAAAGAGAACCTAGCTAGAGGGTTGTTCAAGAAAACTCTCATTTCACGAAGCACTTCAAAATGTAGCGGAAAAAAAATTAAAACACTCGTGTAAATTGGAAAATTGCAAACATCTTCGTTATCTATTCATATTCTCGAAATTTTTTCCTAAAACTATTTGTTTTATAATTAATTGAACTTCATTAACGATAAACAACTGAGAAATATTGAAAATTAATATGTACCATTAAAAAGCTAGTGGAGTTGCATAAAAAACTGTAAAACAAAAAAAAAGGTTCTATCAGAAAAAAATAGTTTTATGAATACATCAAACTGGGTACGTATTTACAAGGAGGCGGGCTAAACCCCGAAGCAGCAAATTTGTTAAGTGCAAAACAATGCGTTATCCAAGGTTGTTGTATGAACATACGAGTACAATCGTATGAATTATTGCCTCAAGACAAAATTCCAGCAAGAACCTTTTCACCCAAGTAGCATCATTAGGCTATGACACGTTTGTAGAAAAAAAATATGCTCCGTCTATTCACTGTAATTAAATTCATTATTTTACATTCACATTGAAAAATTCCCAAAATCTGCTTTAAATCGCAAGAAATCACACAACTTTCGATATCACACGTGAAAAACTTCATTTTAAAGGCACCTTAAACTTCACGAGAATTTTGCAACCATAACTTTGAAAAAATCTTCCAAAAATTGTGCCGTTCGATCTAACAAAAAGCGCAGATTATCTCAAACTTGAAAAAGATCACATAAATATGGACCAATTGAAAAACCGAAGACATCAACGAAATATGAATGCCAGAAGCACTTTTTCTCACGTTGTCGCGAAAGCGAAATAGTTTAAAAAGTTCTTAAATCAACGTTCAAAAGCACACGCTTGCGTGCAAATTCTTCTATAGACTTCGGATAGAGTACAAAATCGGACGACTATGGCGAAATATTCATTCATAACTCGTTTCACTTAACTTACGGCAAAGGTATCCGAAAGTTTACTATTTCACGCGCGTATTCGACGAATATTCGTCGTTCGTCGACGCGACAATAAAAATAGAAATAAATTAAAATCAACAAGTGATTTTCATCGTTTTTTTTCCTAATTTCAAATGAAGTGAAAACAAAGAGTGAATTTTTCATACAAATGAGTGCTCAGAAATTTACACCGACGAGTGATCAACTAGTGTAAAATGGTGACTTGATTGTTAATTTTAATTTAAAAGGAAAACAACGATTGGTACGCAAATGGCCGCAGGTAATTATCTATATGCAATTACAAAAATCAACTCGTATATACTTCTTCGCATATCAGACATTTTTAATTCAAGTATAATACATGAAAACCGAACAAAAAAATATTTAGAGTAAAAGACTAGCAATAATTCATGGAAACTTTTCAATCGCGGCGTATTTTATGGACCCACAGGTAGAGTAGGTGCTGTCCTTTTTGTATAATATTTCATTTAACTCGCACGATATTCGATACGCAGAGATGACGTTATCCCACTGTATATCGCACTTTCAAAAATATTATAAAAAAATTGAATAGTCAGCGATGTTTAAAAACTATTTTTATTTACAACACAAGTGATCAATTATTTTCATCTACGCTTTTCGCTACCGCAGTCATAAAAATTAATTCCTTTTTTGTTGAAAATTCATTTCACAGAATATGTACATTAACTGAAAATGCGGTATTTTTTACCTTTGCGCCACCGCGTCGTCCCATGTTACACGCAACACATTTTCGGCGGAAAAAAAATACTGTTTTGGTATATCTGAGAAATATTACGATACTACGAAAGCTACCTTTATGATAATAAGGCTTTCAAGATTAACCTTTTGCAGAGAAGAATTTAAATTTTAGGGCAATTATCAACCTTACACGATATACGATATTAAAATAGCTTATAAGATTTCAACGTACTTACACCCTTTTTATACTCGATTTTCTCACACATTCGATATAGCAATTCGCAAATTCTCGAAGGAATATTTCCACTTTTTTCCACATTTACGTTATTCATATAGAATACAGTCGTTTAGCAGTACATTAGTGACAATGTTTTAGAAACTATACAATGTACGGGTATATTAACCAAAGATATACACACCATCACAGCGTTCACGTCTTTCTGTAGTAATGCAAAATTGCAGCCCGAGGGTTGTTGAAACACAGCATTGCTATCGTGAATGACGAAAAGAGTATACGTTTGCACCCGATCGAGATATTTTATGAATACCGTCCTATGGTCTTTAATACGTGGAATGATTTATTAAAAAATTTTACAAGTTCAATCATCCACATTATCCAAGATATTGCTGCGAGCAAGTACAAACATCTCTAAATCTCTTGTTCCATTTTTTTTCTTACTTTTCTCATTTAATGAGATATCATGTATACACATCATTTCCACAATTCAGTTTTATACTATTTATTTGCAATTTATAAAGGAAAGTCAAGAAGAGTAGAGTTTACTCCATCACAGAAAAAATCGGGTTCGCCATAGAAGACACAGCAGAAGTGAGAAGTTCTTCACACGGATACTTCATAAATAAATAAATGTAAATTGAATAAAAACAAGACTCAAAGCCCGTATTATTTTAATCCCTGCATATTCGAGTGCATAAGATTTCAACTCAACAAGTTGAACATATGCGCGCGCAGGAAACTGGAGGAAGGAGGATGATGGTTTGGTACTGGTTGGTCGCGTATCGACGTATCACCAGTTCAGTTCTCATCAAAGAAATTCTGCGTGCACCGAAAAGAGGCGAGGGAGTCTGCGCGTGGCAAAAAAAGGAGAGGGGGCATAGTGTGACGTCAGCATTACGCTTTTTCTAGTTTAGGTGCCAGCAAAGAAGTTTTTATTTCAAAATTCTCTTCCTTTTTTTGACCCCTTAATCTCCTCAGAATCAGTTTTTTTCTCTTCACAGCTCGGGATTAATTTAACGAGGAGAACAGTAGAGACTGAAATTATTCTATGTAAAATTTTCTATAAAATTGATACCCGAAGATTTTTTGTATGAGGCAAAGGTGCGGGGCGATGCTGAGTACCGAACACATTTATTTGATGTTCTAAAATTTTTCTAAAGTAACGAGATTCCAGACTCCCTACAAATTTTTTCTTCAGAATTTGCACCTTAAGAACCCCTGATGTACAAAATTTCCTTCCATATCGAAAATCAGGTTTTTTCAAACACCTCGAAAATATGAAAAAACTGTGAATACAGAAAATGTTACTCTCTTCCTGACGATTTTACATTAAAAATATTATAGATAATTTTTAAATGTATAAAAGGCAATTTCACTTCCTTTTTTTGATCGACAGACCTTTAACATTATATAACACATTCACTTGAAACGAACAAAAAGATGGGAAATTTCCTGGTAAATACGAAATATTCGAAAAGTCTGACGGTTATGAAAATGTCATTGCCATACTTTCTCAAAAGATTTTAAAAAACTGATTTAAAATAAACCAAGATCAAATCAACCTCTATAAATGTTTCTCCAGAATTTTGATTTTTTTTCGAATAAAAAATGAGGAAAAAAGCTACAAAAATTCAAACTTTCGAAATTAATAAACCAATGACCGAAGTATTCAACGACTCCATGACTCTAATGTTTAACCAACACTATAAAATGTATTACTGTGCCTCTAGGATATTTTTCTTAGCGAAGTGCTTTCCATAACAATATCAATCAATTCTGATAAATGGTACTTGAAAAAACAAACAGAAGTTTCCAATTTATACTTTTGAAAGCTGTTTAATACTCGTATTTCTACGATAAACTAAATATGTAATTGTTTGGTTTGTAATTCATCTGTAGGCCGAAGTTTTATTTGATTTCTTTTCAAAAGAACGTTACATCTTTTTAATGGTATTTTTATTTTTTGTTTTTTGCAAAGTCATGTGGCGATAATAAAATTTAAAGCTACTTTTTTCGTTTCTCATTTAAATTGAAACTGAAGTAAAAAAAGACCAAAATTTTCATTTTCAAATTAAATACAGTTACATGATGTTGAAGATTTACGACGTATTAATTCAAATTGTCGAGAAGATTGCGAAAATTGCACGTTATCGTAGAACAAAAACAGTTTTTGTTACTCTCATCAGTAAGTTTTGTGTGTTGTATAACGCATAACAATTTCTGTCAAATTTGTTTTACCATTTGAGAATTTCTTTGCCTTTCGGTATTGTCCCAGCCGGCCTTTAACGAGTTGCTTGTGTACTATGTAGCCACTTATACAAAGCAAAGAAACTGATGTTCCCAATCTCATCTTTCAAGATGAGTGAATTGCTTCACGTTCTGTGCCTGTACGTTCAATGTTTTGAATGGCAGTTGCACTTGCATTTGGGATTTATTTAAGAGCTATCGCGTATTTCAGGTGTCATTATAAGACACTCGCTGTTTAAATTTTAAAACGAGTAGTTAAGTCTTGAGTTATGTTAACGCTTTTCGAGAGTTGTTTCATTACAGGTAAAGATCTTGGATTTTCTTGAAGTGGTGTTCAAAATTTTACCAAAAGAGATATCGCATTACGTGACAGATAATTCGTTACCGTATGAAAGATTTCTTTTGAAGGCATGAAATTTCAAGCATGGGAAATTGGGAGAAAACAATTAAATATTTTCACAGCAAAGGCAAACTACAAGGTTCACGTACATCTATATACCTTTGTAAATCTACCATACAAATTGTATCAAATCTAAGTATCAATTCATTATAAAGCCGGAAATGTCGTAAATCACGAAATTAAATCTTTCCCTAGGACTACAAAACGCTCGGGAACTGGCCAACTATGCTCATAAATTTTGTAATGGCAAAACATCAAAAATGTTTATTTCGTCAGAATACTATTTTTTTTACGAAAGAAACATTTACGACATTTCTTACCCGTGTATTCCTCCCTTGAAAATCATTCAAATATCATTACGATGCTTTCTCATTCGTTTGAATGAGCAAAAATACCATCAAGTTTTTTTCCCAATAATATATTTACCGCAGACAAAGACAATAGTGGAAGAATTATGGCCAGTAAAATGGCTGGTAACTTTGATACATTGTACGGTATGAAATTACGCTATCGTTGCGCAAGCATTTTTTACAAGCTGCTTTAAAATAATATTTTTTCCGTGGAAATAAATATCAAAAAAAAATTACAACTCAGGTATCGAAATATATATCAACGAAACATCGTCGAGGAAGATCTCGAAATTTCTATACTCAAAATATTATTCTAAGAGAAAAGCAAAGCCAAGTGCAAAATATCGGTTTTCGTATGCTCTTCCAAAGATTACACTATTCAAGTTCGCTTTATCAATGTATGTATAAACGTAATTATAAAACAAAAATGTCAGAATTCATAAACGTATAGAAACGTAAATAAAATTTGTCATGCAAAATACCCTCGAAAATTATGTAATTAAAATTTACGTCTTGCATCGACGTTTTAATATTAATTTACCAACTCACTCAACGTTTCGACACGCAGTATTACATTAATTTGAAATTTACCACTACAAATGGCATACGGCTTTTTGCGCACTAACTCGACTCAATTAATAAAACAAGCGAAACACTCAAACCGCATTTAATTACACTTTGAAAAGATCTCCGATACGAAGCCTTCATCTTCGGAAAAACGCTATTAATCAAAATTAACCAACCAATCACAACACCGGTAATTGTACCGCAGGTATAATTACAAAAAGCGAATTCCAATACAATTAAATGAGTATTAAAACTCATAATTTAAACAGTTCGTCAGAGTATATCGAGGGATATTCAAAGTAGAATTCCAAGTCTAAGTAACCTCGTTAAACAAATAAAATAAAAATATCGAATGGTTTATCCACAAAATCCTCGTTTTCATAATTTTCCAATTATCATGACACGAAACATACAGAATTTTGCCAGACTTGGTGACATGTTAGAAGGAAAATATCATTTTGATTTACAGGGTATCTAACGGATTTTTCTATTGAAAAATCATTACTTTTGACATTTTCAAATCTTGGCTACGGCACACAGAATCGAAAATCGTCACAAAAAATCGTCATGAAAAAGCGTCACGCGATTGTCATGGTAACCGTCGTCATGACGACGTGTCGTGCTCATGAGTGATAACTAATAATCTTGATATTTTCATGTTATCATAACAATCCGTAAATGACACGTCATTGTTATGGTAAAATATCATAATCACTATACTATACAATGACAAGGCATTATCATGGTGACATGTCATATGCAACGACTTGTTATGATGAACTTCATTGCAATGGTCAAGTGCCATGGTCTGGAGTGACAGCATGATCATGTCTTGATGATATGTCGAATGACAGGTTGTGGTGTTGTCATGGTAATAGGCGTAATGATGATACGTAATGACAAGTCCGATAATTATTTCTTTCCTCTCAAAACGTATGATGCGTCGTATATTCATGTTTAACGAGAAATATAATTTTTTCATGTCACCATACCATGTCATAGATGACAATTCATTGTCATGGTAACGTGTCATAGTCAGGAGTGATATGTGATCGTGTCATGGTAGCATGTCAAGTGACACAATATGATGTTAAGTCATCTTTATGGTGACATGTCATGGTTATGAATGGCATGTGACGTCAAATAACGTCTTCTGAGAAACATCATTGTCGCGAAGTGACATAAAAAGGTCATGCATTATTTTGCTTATTGAAAAATATATAAATGACGTTACATACCCTCACAGTGTTGCCAATTCATACAAAATTGCCAGTCTTTTATCAAAAATATTTTTCGTCGTCGATTTTTTTTATTATTGCATTATTTTTTGACCAAATTCACTACTTTTTCACTGCTTTCATCGCCTGTTAGACACTCTGGATTGAGATGAAGAGCTTTCGAGAGGAGGGGAACAAAAGGGTATTTTTAAAAGAATCCTGAAATTTTCAATTTACTCGTTTTAATAATATAGGCAATTTCCTTTTATTTTTTTTCAATCACAATCATCCATAAATTGACGAGGGGGCCCAAAACATTTACCTCGGGTCCATTTTCGCTTTCGGTGGCTCTGCCGCATTAAAACGTCACAAAATACGCTCGAATATAGCATAGAAGAAAATTAGAATCGTAATAAGCAACATAAGACAAGTAATACTTATATGTGGACGTACCGATTACAGAATCGAACAAAAACACCTCATCAATATGAAATTGGTACTATCTGAAGAACAAATCTTCACATGGAAAATGGAAACAAAAAGGATATCAAATAGGGGAAACAGATAGATCTACAGCGTCTACACTATAGTTTTCTTATCTCACCGTAAGAAACAAACTTGCTAACTTCATCGTGATATCTTACAAGACCAAACTACCTGAGGAAATAAACCCAAGGTTTTGCTAAAATTTGAAACCTACTACACGCACGATATTAGAATATGAAAGACCACACAACAAAAGCAAATATAATCACTAAACGCATGTTCTGAAATACAGGTAGAGGCACCTGAAAGTTAATTTACAATTTTAGCGTGCAATTTACTCGTTTTATAAATTTAATTTTCAAACATTGTTTGAGATTGATAAAACTGCAACGCAAAAAAATCGTAGGGAAACCGGAAAAGAAAACAAAGATTACATTACTTAATTCAAACTTCAAGCTTTCAATAAAGTATGATTCGGACATTCATTTATTTCAACAGGTTCCTTTTCCTCGTGGAAAGCACCATTATACTGATTTACGAAAAACGATTCGTCGTCGAAACTATAACCATACGTACATTTCGTTGAATTCGGATTTCCAAAATAAGCACTTCTACAGGCTCTCGTCATAATAACATTTCTTTGTTCATCTACCAGAGCACTGCCTACGATTAGAGTACGACCAATATTTCTTTTTTTTTTTACCCCGTGTATACACTGTATACTCATAATACTTATTTTCATTTAAGTAGGTAATCTAATAATGTTTACGAAAAGCCACTCTATAGCTACGCACGAAATTCAAAAAGGCTTATTTATGAAATCTCAACAGGAAAAAACTGCCATTCAGGATTCGTTTTTAGCAACCGAACAAAACAAGCAAAACGAGAACAAGACAATTTCATGAAGAAAATTTGAAGTTCAATGTGAAGAAAAAACCAACGTTTTTTTACCTATTTTTTGAACCGTATTTCACATTTTATTATTATGCGGTTTTATATTCGCAAAAGTACAAGTCACAGACAAAAACCACAAGCCAGGAAATATCTGCAAAAATTACGTCTGAAATATCCTTTAATTGAAATTACACAGATGTAATTAACTACAGGATCAATTTACCAGACCACCTCGTCCTGTTTCACAAAGATTTTCAATTCTCATGTGGCATATGCACATCGTGAAAACGTTTAACCGTATAATTTACAGTAGTCGAAATTCAAACTACATACATGTGGTACCTATACCAATAATTCTTTGGTAAAAAGTGAAGTTTTCCCATGCCACAACTATACCAGCAAAACATATCGCGCATTTTATGAAAATTTATAGTTACTTTAGTTTATGGTCGCACAAACGGAGAAGAAAACGGAATTGAAAATTCTTTCTATAAATACAAAGCTTTGGAAAGCACACACGATATATCATTGTATCTTGTGTATCAGCATAAGTTAAATTAATACATAAAAAAATATTTTCAACTCAGATAGCTTAAGAAAGATAATTCGAATTAGTGAGAATTAATTATTTTGCTACTGATCTTGGAAAATTGATCAAGGACTTATACATAACTTTCAATATCCGGTTACCTTAAACATATAAAACTTTCATCTCTTCACTTCCTCGCCTTCATCAGTTTCACGTGATAAAACCACTTCCTACGCCTTTTAAGCTATCAAGTATAAAGCCCAGATGAAGTAGGGAAAATTTTAATGAGACCTTATGAAAAGTACTTTTCTTTACATTTCTTCAAATTAATCTCATTCAATTTACTTCGGTTTTTTATGAAAATATCGCACTGCTATAGTACGTCACGTAAATGAAAAAAAAACAAGACGAAACGAATAAAAAAAATAAAAGGGAAGAGCAATATTCTTTGAAAAATGCTCCTTCAAAAGGATTGAAAATAACGAAATTAGTGTAATTGGTAAAATATACGAGTACAACACATCTACTCAATCAACTTCATCGAATTATTTCCTAATATAAATGAAGAGATTCGTTAATCAGCCAAAATCAGATGCTCGTGAAAAATACCTCGATTAATGAAAAACAATACAGTTCGTATTCCGTTGCTTCTTTTATAATAAGACATTCCGCAGAACAAACCGACCCCAAAGTCTTCACCTAATTGCCTCCTACTCGTGTAATTTTCCAAAACTCATACAAAATTATTTAACATATTAGACGCGGTATTTTCTAAGCGACTGACTTTCACCGTCATGTTCGTTATCTTGTTTCAACAACTTAAGACCGACCTTGCCTCAGAATTAGATGTCATTTTTCATCCGAAAATTTCCTGCCAGATGCGTAATATCGAGCCACCCTGAGGGCAATCTTGAAAATAATTATGACCATCAGTAAACATTTCAACTTGAAACAACTTTCCTCAAATTCATCGCGCAGTTATCATTTTCGCCAGCTTTTTACCATCCGAATTTAGCATTGCAAAGAATTAAATTACAAATTTACACGCTTCTCTGCAAGCGAAAAATTTTATACAAATTTACCAAATTATCGCATAAACTCGTGAAATATTTTCTAGTATACGTTCTCTTATTTATTTTTTTTTTAGTGATACACAAATACAAAGAAAAAAATCAATAAAATTTGTCATTTTTAAAACATTCGAAATTCATTTTTCAAAATTGCAAACTCAACTTTACATCACGGCGGATAATATTTTACAACATCGTAACAAACAGGACATTTGGAAAAACTATCGAATATGAATGTTTCATTTTTGCAACTGTACTTGGTAGATTTTACAGCTTCTCGTTCGATTTATAAAAATACGTGTATACAGGCCAGCATAGTACGCGTAACGACGTAACATATACGATGCATAAGAAGTATAATAAGAGAAAACAATTTCCTCGAACCCTCGATTATTTGGGTAAGAAAATATTATTTTTTACTTCACACAATGTACGTTTCGTACTCATGCGTGTGTACATGAACCAAGTATCGTACCAGAAGCGCAATATGCCAGATACAAATATTTTAATAAACAAATTTCCTACTTTATTTCAAATATGCCAAGTATTTTTATCGATGATTTAATATTTTGAAGAAATCTGCTCGATAAAAATTTCATCCTCTTGAATAGTTTCCATAGAAATTTGAAATTTCACTAGCACGTATTTTTTCGAACATTGATTAATTCAAATTAAATCGCATTTTTTACTCGAAACAAATGTAGAAGTCGAAATTACACCACGTGATATATTTTTCACCTTCGTACGCCATTTCCAAAGGTATACTCACCTATACGTACGACAGTCGAATTAGTACTTATAACAAATTACCCTGATACGTGGTATAGAGCCCGATATACCTATTTAATCTAAGCTCATTTTTCAGCTATCACTATCGAAGAAAATAACACGATTACTCGTTAGTGGAAACTTGAAGAGGGCTGTAAATACGTGAAAAATGTTCTATGAATAATTACGCGAAGAAATGAGATCTAAGAAATTCGAATTCATTTTACGAGTTTTAAAGCCATTTGGAAAATGCTCATTAATGAAATGAATCGAAATTCAGAATTGTCAAATCGTGGCGAAAAACTCGATAAAACATTTCAACAACAAAATATGCTTAAAATTGCAAAATGCATTTTAAAATTTTATTCGTGACTACAGGATGGAAAATGAGTGACGAATAATATTTCACCGGTAGATGGTACTCCAGAAAATAGATAAAAAACATTATGAACAGTGGTTTAGCTTAAAAATTGAAAGGGCACCGAATTTTCGAACTTGTAAATACATCATTTTTTACGCACTCGACCACACGAGTAATTGGTAGGAAAAATTTGTAAGGACATTATATGCAGATATCATTACGTACAAAAAAATCAGCTACCTCATATTTTTGCCGACTTTCTAAACTGAAGCAGTTACAAAGCGAAAAAATATCCACGTGATACAGCGCCTTCAATATTAAGACGGGACTACGGGTATAGTAGATTGCATAATCAATTTTTGCAGAATAAAGCACTTAAATCCCTGTATCTGCTTGGGAAAATTAAAATTGTATAATATCGCTCTGTAGGACCAACAAGTGTATGTTTTAAGATATCATATCAAAAAATTGTCCTATTTGATCAACAACCGAAGTTGTAGTGGGATCTTAGAAACCTTCAGATAAGGTCCTGTAACTTCAATTTTTTATAAAATTACGCAATTTTTTTACATAATAACTTATTCTTAAACATACACTTGTTTGTCCTACAGAGCGATATTCCACAATTTTAATTCTCCCGGGCAGCTGCAAAAATTGGTTATGCAACCCACTATACCCGTAGTCCCGTCTTAAAGATATGCAAAATTTGTTATTATCTTTTTTGCAGAACTGATTAAAATCTGCAAAAAAGTTGATGACAAAATTTTGCATAACTTCAACAATGAAGGTGCTGCACCACGTGGACATTTTTTTCGCTTTGTAACTCTTTCAGTTCAAAAATTAGGCAAAAATATCAAATAACTGATTTTATCGTGCATAATGAGACCTACAAAAATGTTTTTACAAATTTTTTCTACCAACTGAATTTTACGAGTTGAGGAATTCGGTGCCCCTTCAATTTTCAATTCAGATCACCCTTCATAATATTTTTTATCCATCTTCTGGAGTACCGTCTTGTGTTTACCGATGCGATGGAATATTATTCGTTACTCATTTTTCACCGTATATAATTAGCGAACCAATTACTTATCCTCCACCAACGAATAAATATTTTTCTTTTTTTCTAAGATTATTTGAAAGTTCAACTTGCACGTTCCGGTCTTTCTAGATTTCATTCAACGATGTCCTAAATTTTTTATTTACTGTTGTGTCCAGAGTATTCGACGTCATATTTTTTAGACGTTTTCATTTACCAACTTGTTCGAAATCGAATGACGGAGGTTACAATGTTGAAAAAAAAACTTACTTTATTTCACGATATGAATGAAGTGGAATTTAATCAAACTCTTATGAAGCATTTTAGTCACGAAGAATGCGAAAAATGAAATGCATCATTTTTGCATATGGCTAATAAATATTTAAATAGTGTAATACCGTCGCAGCGTAATTACGTCACCATATAGTACCATCTTTCAGAGACATTTACATAGCTTGTACTTTTTCTGAACACTAACAGGGCTAGAAAAAAGTTCATTTTTGATAGTAACGCGAATTTCATTATACTACTCGTATAAATCTATCGCTCGTATATCTTCATTTATTCTTTCCATCATGAAATAATCTTCAACAAGAATTATGGAAATTTCTGCATGAAAATCAGCACATATAAAAGTACGAATTGCGCGTAAAATTCAAACCCGATATAACATGTCTAGTGGTACGTATAAATTTATCATATATGTACCTAATATATCTGTAAAAAGATTTAAACGAAATCAAGAGAACATCAATGTCATAAATAGCAAAGAGCAACTTGAGATTTTCTTGATAGATTCGAAGAATCAGAACAAGTGACATGATATTTACCTAGTACCTCATTTTTGGTATCGCTTCATCCTTCAAGACATTAAGACTTTTGGCTATTACGAGTCTCGGTACATGGCATCGAAAAAAAATACTACGGATTTATTTTTCATTCAAATTCAAGTTAAATCGTCGATTTCTGACGTTCTTTCATATTCATAATAATTTCATTGTAAAAGCAATTTTCCACACTTCGCATCGTTAAAGGCGAAACGCTGTACCAAAACAGCAAAAAATAGTGATCCATCTTTTGCATTTTATTTTTATGGTGTGACTTTTGAACGAAATTTTACAACTATGACAACTTGACATAAAATATTTAATTTGAAATATTCCTTTTACTGAAATATCAGCTTCCCTGTTGGTTTTTCTTTACTAATGCCAAGATAAATGGATGAGTTATTTTAAAGCTTACCACAATATAAAAAAATATTCTTAAAGCTAACCTCCCGGAAACCTCTTTGTGATTTTAGCGTTATTATTACACGATATCGCGTATTCCTTGAATTTTTCTATTTTTTAAAACAAGTTTTCTGGTGATTTTTCGTTCCGAATGATTTTTTTTTCAAGTTTCGCGACCCCACGTACGAGATGAAAATAAATTAATGATATTTATACGTCTTGCGATACCTATTTAAGAATACCAGTAGATAGGTACAGTATTAACTACCAATACTGTGAAAGCTTTTTTACGAGTTCAGCACACTAGATATTTCCACGTGTCGATATATACGACAGGCGTACATAATTCGTGTACTTTTCACAATTTCTCTTTCTACCGGTTGCCTACACTTTTTTTTCAAAATTTCAATTTCAGCAGGAAATGCGATTTGTTGATTTGTGAAAGTTCAACAATATATTTCGCAAGCAATTTAAACTATATCTATGCCCTCAGTTTGATACATCCAGGTTAACGAAAGGATAAAGTAATGTATACATTGTATACCTCAGCCACGTTGTATTTCAATTAAGATATCTACGTAGATTATTAAGAATTGTAATTCGGTTATATCTCCATATTTGAAACCTATTATATAACATTCGAAATTTCATTTTCAACGGTGAAGTTGAAGTTTTGCACCGAAACTGCGTACATCGTGAAAAAAACTAACTTGTTTTCAAATCAATGCGCATTTAATGAAATTTCGATACTTGGAATCTGACGAATAATATTCATAACATCTACACGTACGGGGTGTTCCACAACCAGTGCAACGCCTTCAAACCCATGATGCAGTTATCCAAACTACACCAGTATATGCATATTTGACGACCCTAACTTTTGAAGGTGCAAGGTTTTTAATTTGCATTCTGTATTCCTTTTTTAAATGGTTGAAAATCCTACAATTTTAGAGTTAGGCAAAACAGTTGACATCTCATTGTAGCTCCTTCAATTTCTGAGTAAGATGAAACATGAAAATAACTAATTTTGTAGGGTTTGAAAAGTTCTGCAAAGAAGCTATTCACGAATTTTGTCTATCTATATTGCCAACTGAATTACGACGGCGATGTTCCCAAAAACAACCTTTGAAAGCATAACTTCGTCCCTTCAATAGTGAGGGTAAGCAAACATACATACACTTGCTTAGTTTGAGTTGTTGCATCATGAGTTTGAAGACAATGCACTGGTTGCGGAACACCCTGTACCTCTCCGTCTTCAGTTCGCACTTAATAAATACTAAAATTAAGACACGATTACGTTTTAATCACAAGATCCTCATTTTACAACACGTTTTCATCGTAATATCTATCTAAAGCATGAAAAATGCTCCATTATGTGGTGTTTTCATTCAACACTCGATCATATCTCGCATCGTTATAAAAACGGTGAAAGTTTCAGACTAATTTCGGATATTAAAAAGCGTCTGTTTACGAGAAAATGATTAGGTTTTCATATTTTTCTAAAGTATACTTTTAGCGGTTATTGTAGCAAGTATCAAATTTTTATAACCACCATTAAATTCTATTCAAACGTTCAGTTTCCTCAACTTGTATCCGCCCGTTTCGTTAGAAAAATCCTGTTATAGGTTCGATACATAATGAGAATCAATTTTTTTTACCATACTTAACGCAAAACGATATTCATCAAAATACACTTTACACTCTGTCGAAGCCACCAGCACAGCAGCCTTTTCTGTCGAACGTATTTTTCCCCTACATAAAAACACCTTTCGTCAAATTTTCATTTTTGATTGACAATCTTTCAAAATTTTTATATTATTCTTAAGCCAGCATTCATTCGTTGGATGGTATCTCGAAATTTCGCATTTTTCACCATTGTTAACGGCGTTTCAACGAATCATGCTTGTATACAATGACAATCTAGTCTTTTTTATAAAACATGAGATTATTCGAAAACAATACCAGAGTTTTATGAGAACACAATGAGCAATATACGTTCTTGATTACACTACGTCGTTAACTAAGGTAAAACAATTTTGAAGCTTAATACCTTTCATTCGAAAATGAAAAACCATAAAATATAAGACGAAAAAATATGCCAATTTGATTGATTAGTACATTCCTAAACACAAATAATTTCAACAATGAGTACCAAAAATAACAAAATTAGTAATAAATCGTATATCACGTATTGGTGACCGATTCACTACCCTTCACTATTATTAAAGTAGATAGGTCTTCCAAATCTGATATTTGAAATGACAGAGTTACCAATCCCAACGGACATTTTTTTACGTTTTGTAATTTCGTCATCGTCGCAAATGGAAATCACCTTTTTCATGTTTTCAATTTCAAGGTCGACGTATTCGCTTACATTCATGATTCAGTTTCAACTTTCAACTTTCATCATCAAAAGAGAGACGATGTATGAATTAATTTCTAGATACGTGCATACGTGCTAATTAGTTTCATTAGAAGAATGAAAACCCAACCTAAGTTTTTCTTCCTTTTTTAAATTTCGTCATTCAACATATCTTTTATGAATATTCCTACGAGTGTTTGCTTGAAAATATTTCACGTTGATTTTAAAAGATGATATAGAAAATAGGGTTATAAAATGTAAATAAGCGTTTTCTCTAACTAAATCATAAACATTAAACACGGAAAGAACAAATTTCGCTCCAGTACGAATATAATTATAAAACTACGTTATTACAAAGTAACCATAGCGAAGTTAGCTTTAAATTAATACGATAACTTTCTTCGGAATTATGTCTTTATATATTGTTTTAATTGATTTGCAACATCGGTATCGTCACTACGAAATTATTTGCGGCGTGAAATTTTATCCATAAATTTTAGAATATTTAAAGTAATATTGTGAGTATAAAAGATTACGAATCAGAAAATACATAATTAAGTTTACTTGAATATTAATAAAAGGGAGTCTAGACAAACTAAACAATTCGAAGAGCATCTTTATAATGGACCAATGAAAACAAAACTTATTAATTCGTTACGAGATAAAGTATTTAATGTGGTAAAAAAAGTACAGTTTTGCAAATTCAAAAATTAATTTTTCCAAAACAATTATCACAGGCAATTATAATATATAAGTAAATAAATTTCACAAAAAAATAAAAACAATACAAAATTATTTAAAAAAAAAAAATCATTAAAAAATAATTTCTCATTTTTTAAAATTAGCTCAAGCATTCCAACATAAGAGCATAATTTTTATAGCGAAAAAAAATTACGAAATTTGTGTATTAAATATTTCATATTCTCAAAAGACCCTGTTTAAGTTGAAATTTTAACACATCCATAACCTCCAAGGGAACCACGATAACCGCTAACTTTTCCTAGGTAATTTTCCAACTTATTATTTATTCAATTCCTTAATTTGAACTGATAACAAAACACGAGTAAATTAGGGTAAAATTCCATCACACCGGAGTTTTTTCCCCCGCGATAATTCACGAGTTATTGTTTGGTTAATTTTTATGAAAAAAAGCAACTCGACAGAAAAACTTATTCCGCTTCAATTGAAAATATTGTCACAAAAAACGCTGGAATGCGACAGTAAGTTTAACGAAAGTGGGAAAAAACAATTAAACGTGCATCCCAGTAAAGCCACTTTTCCGACGTACTACAGAACACAAAACATCTTTTTCCTCGTTTCACTCGCCAAGTTTAGTTTTTGTTACGCTCGTTTTAATTCATCAGATGAAAAATTTTCGCGTTTACGAGTATAATTTTTCCTTGACGGTTTAACTTCTACACATGACTTTAATGTTGCATTCTTTCACCTTAATTAAAAGCACGATAACGTTAATTTATCCATATTTGCGTGAATGTTGACAAATGTATCTTTATCTCGTAATTTTCGTATTTTTCTCGATCTTGAATTTTTTAAGAACGCCTAAAGCAACGAAGAAAAACTTTTGTCTTAGGATCGGCGGTTGCCATGATTGGTGTTCCTAATTTACGTTCGTTTGCGTCAAATGTTACGAATTCTAGTAGAGGTTTTCAATGCCATCCAGAGGGAGAAGCGGAAGCAACAATGGTGTTGAGTTTGGGTTTCATGGGCTTGATTGCTAACATCGTAATGATGTCGTTGATTTTAATCAACAAACATCTAAGACGGTAAGTAGATTTGGTTACATTTAAGCCAGCTCCTTTCTATGAAGAAACTTTAGCTAAACTAAAAAATACAACTTACTCGTTAATAACTCAAAAAGTAGGAACTTTAGAACAGACTAGGCCTTCTAGGAAAATATGACGGGTGATAAATTAACTATACTGAATATCGAATAGTTGCTATGCACGTGCAAGTTAGTGATAAATTTTAACTGAATTTTCAACTAAAATAATATAGCGTTTTTCTTCATAATATTCTCGTATTTCGTTAAAGGTTCGTTTTAAATAAATAATTAGCAATGGCTAGATTTTAGCCAAAAAGTGGATTAATTTTGAAAAATTTCAAAATATCGAATTAACAGCCCGCATAATATTCACTAGTTCGTTCTCAACAGTTGAGAAAATAAAATAACAAATGAGGTAAACTTTCCAGCTTTTAGCTATATAAGGTTACCAAGTTTCAAGAAACACATTACCTTTATCTTTCGCGTTATCGTATTTACCAGAATTGCAACAAAATTTCAAAACTTTTACCTAAAACAATTGTTACGTGAAAACTTGTATAAATTGAAATCTTCTCAAGTACCAAGTTTTTTATTTTCATCTTCGAGGACGACGTATAATAAACATAAACAACTTACGGTTTCCTGGAAAATTTTCACCTTAATTCCCTATACATGTTGGTTTAATTTTTTTTCTGTTTTATCGTACTTCGAAGAAAAAAAGAAATCGAAATCGCAGCGGTGTGGCGACGTTGTGAAACAAAGTGATTTCAAAGAATGAAGTTTCATTCAATATGTAAATTCTTTCAAATGCAGTCCTCCGAGGACTAATTAATTCCTGCATCGAATGAGATTGTTTTCTTAGCTATTAAAGCATCATAGAAGCGCGACGAGTTCAATAAAAATTTCTTCAAAGTCTTTAACGTTAAATTTATTCGCGTCACTTTCAGTATTTATTTTTCATCATTTTCCATCGAGTATTTAGTACTATTATTCTTTTGAGATTATTTTTTAGCAGGTTAATCTACGCTAACATTAAAAAAATACTATTGAACAAAAAACAACGTATTCCGGAAACATTTTTTGTCTTTAGATTTCGTTTAAATTGAACTTTTTTAAAAACAGACCCGCGATTTCTTATGCGTGAAGTCGAAAAATTTTTCAATCCAACTTCAGAAGCTCATCATGAATTAGCAATGTTTAAAAAGTAGCTCATTATACCACATAATCGAAAAAAAAAACATGAAATAATCTAGACCAGCAATAATTCAGGCAATAAACGAAATCCGTAAAAAAAAATATTATTAAAAAAAAGTTCAGAAATAAAACACTATTTCAACAAACACCACAGCGACCAAAAGCACAATACTAATAAAAGTATTTTTGAAAGTGCTCAGAGCAAAAGTGTTGATCAAAATGAACTTTTTCCATTTTACCAAGATAAAAAAAAAAGGAAGATAAATACTTCACGGTTCGTTGCACAAATAACCGTACGTTATCAAACAACCAATTTTCGACTCTCCCAATGCTCATTTTGTTCGTGGTTTCGATGACATTTTAAAATCAACAAATTTCCAAAGCGATACTTTTTCTTTACTTCACCAAAACACATTTATACTGCTAAATAACTAATTTTTTAATAAACGAAAACCAACATCACTACGCTTTTATTTCGATGCAGTTCTAATGAAACTTTGAAAAAGTAAAATTATTCAATTGAATTCACAAAACAACAAATTGAACGCTGGTTAATGAGTTTATCAAACATGCCAGAAATTGAACACAACATAATGATTTTATCAAACATGAGCTAGATTAGGGTTTAAATTTAGTCATTGCTAATTTACATGCTTTCCAATTCAGCTTATTTACGCCAACATTTTAACAATAGGTACATTAGATTTCGGTCTTTGTGGACGTATAATATACCAAACGTTTGAGATTTAATTGATAAAATACACACCCACAGATAATAGATGTCAATTTGTGAAAAATTACGATCAAATATTTCTGATTTATTAAAATATCTTGGACTGATACTTGAATGAAGCATTACATCAATATTTTGACCATTTACGAATGAAACACTAAAACTTGAATATTTCAATAAATTGCAAAAACAATAATTTACAACAAATTCACAAACCAGAAAAACCCGAAAATCCCAGATATTGAGCCCTGGCCTAAAGCCCAAGACCCAAAACTGTAATTTCAAGGCCCAAACCCGAACCCAGAAACCTAGTTTTTCAAAAATAGGCCCTAAAACCTACCCCAAGTCTGGGCTTTAAAACCCGAAAAGCCCAGATAAATTAAGCCCTGACTTAAAGCCCAAGACCCAAAATTGTAATTTCAAGACCCAAGCCCAAAACCCAAACCTAGTTTTTCAAAAATGGGCCCTGAAAGCTATTAATACAACTACCATTTACCAATATTAATTTGCAAGTGTTTATTAATTCATTTTAGTTTTACTATCATTCTTCATTTTCATAACACCTTCAACATTTTCAATGTTCAACATCTATCAACAAGGTGAAAATAAAAAATCAACTTAAAACTTTTAGTAATCAAGATCACAAATACATATTTTTAGGTCATTTTAAAGCTTTCAATATCGCATTATTAATGTGATATGAAAAAAAAATGAAGGTCCTGAAAAGCCCTGAAAGCCAGCTCAGGTTTGAAACCAAGACCCAATTTTTAAAATCAAACTTGAGCCTCGAAACCCAAGCCCCAAACAAAAAATCGTTCCAGTCTTAACCCCTATTTCACTACTATTACCCTGTAAAATGATTTGTTACTCTCTGGTAATATTTATCAGAATAATGAGCATGCTTTCGCATAGGAACGACTTTTTTCATCGCATGTTTTCAATTCCCAGTGAGTAATCATTTCACAAAATTCTTTCAGCTGGTCTCAAGGTTTGTTATTCCATCAAGGCGCCGTGGATTGCGGCCGAGCTGCTATTTTACTACCCCTAGGCTCAAGCATCCTCCATTGCGAACCAATTCGAAAATGCAGCTTAGTAGAAACAGCTTTCCTCCTTCTAGTCACCGTATCGACGATAAACATGTTAACAACCGTCCTCAACGATTCGCCAGTTTTCCCAGAAGAAGGCGGCGATGAAGATTTGATCTCCGGACCTCTACTAATGGACTCCCCACAATGCGTGTTATTCGGAACGTTTATGATATGGTTCGCCAGCATAACGATCAACCTTGGGCCGACTTTTTTAAGCGGAGCTTTGGCAGCTAGATCGGAAATGATACGTAACGCTCCGAGCTGCCCTTTGGTTCATGGTCCGTTCCGTCATTATATACTGAACGCTTTATGGATAGCGATAAATGTGATTTGCGTCTTGTTGACATTGTTTCACTTGCATAAATTACACAGAGATTTGACTAAAGCGAATGTAGAAGCTGTTAAGGTGGCTGGTTTAGTCACCACATTAGTCAACGTTACCGGTTCAAATGCGCCAGCGAGAACAGGCACAGATGCAAACGCCCCCAATGGCGTAAGTTCTTCTATTTCCATAGACACTATTGTCCAAATTAACCGCATTAATATTACTAATTCCGATCATTTTATCAACAGGCAGTGAAATCGAATGGTTTCAGAAACGCAATCGAAGAACATCGCCGGATGCGTAATTACTTATTACGTATGGAACGCGAGGGTATCCAAAAAGTTAAGATGTTTCTCGTCATAACAACAGCTTATATTATATTTTGGGGACCACTGTTTTTCGTAACTCTGGCAAGACCACCTATTATCTCCAGTAACACGGGATACGAGGTAATCAACGCTTTGTTGGCCTAAACGTCCAATTCTTTATTTGAAATCAATCGCGAAATTAATTAAACGCCATCAATCAAATTCGCCAATAGCTTTATGCGTATACATACACCCTTTTTACCAGAAATATACAGCTAGAAAGAGACAGAAATATATCGTCGGATATTTTTCACTCTCATCTAAAGAACACCGTTATTTTGAAGATACATGAATAGAAATTATTCCGATACTTTGGAAATATCAAAAGCGTAATTCAAAGAACATACACATAAGCGTATCGAATCGTATCCCATATTCTGAGGAAAAAATTGGTATAATATTTTGATTACTTAAAAAAGGAAAAATTTTCTCGATACAAAAACGCGAGATCATATAAAACGAAGCAAAAAACATCAATTCTAATTTTCCTTTTTTTAAATTAAACATTTCTTAAGTAGCCTAAAGCTACTTATTATAAGCCAACAAGGGCGTTTATATAATTTTGGACACACTGATAATACCGGCATCGCAAAAAAAAAACTTAATCAAAATTTCTCAAAATCTTAACTTTGAAAATGGCTTCAAACTTCAACATATAACAAGTATCTTTAACAACAAAACTATTATTTTTCAACAAAATTCCTTGTAACATCTGAAAGAAATCTGCCATAAACTTGCAATCACCTTTTTTTTCTTTCTCATATTTCTCAACTCACAGCTTGTAAAAGATTACCTAATCTAAGCTGCCTTTTCTTAAAACATATATACCATTTTGTCGAACAAAAATTTCAACGTCTTCGACAAGAGACGTATGCAAGCCCAACCAGAAGGAGGGGGGAAGCCGGATTTTTTATAGGGGCTCACTTGCTTTTTAAGCCACTGTTAAAAATAACGGGCTCTTTGGAAAAAATGACCGACCTTTGGAAAAAATGTCGGGCCCTTTCAAGCGGCGTATGCACCAAAAATTGCGACATAAACGAAAACAAATACTCGATGCTGTTGTTATATCGTTAATACAACAAATAACTCCTTTTACTTGCTTAAATAAGCACGTAGATAGTAGATACCTGATTATGCTAAATTTTGTGATTAGTTTGACGAAAATGTTCGTGATTCTTTGACGTATACTTATTTCATTCTTCTGCACTTTAATAATAACCATACTCTTTAACGTCGAATTATCATTTCCAATTAAAAAGTTTTCGATTGAAACATCTCGTCTCTTTTCCCAAATAGATTATTAAAATTAATTTTGTTTTCTTAAAAGCATCTCGGTGATTGGCGACAGTGCGGAAAGCAAAATCGAAAATATTTTTTACTCGTTTACAAAATTGGTTATTCGAGTCGAAAATTATTCAGCGACGAAGACAGTTCAAAAGAAACGGAATAATTAAACTTGGCGAATTTTAAATGACAAAATAAATAAACGAGAAAATCAAAACTCATTAGCGAAGAATGCTGAAAAAAAAATGTTTTTTTGAAATACAAATTGTTATTTAAAATACCCTTAACTAATAAAAACAATTATGGAAAAAAACTCCCTGAAAAAAGTTATGTTTTCTTTTATAAAATAATGGCAAAACTTCGCTGATAATTTTGACATCAACACGAGAAAAGGAAAGGGCGTAATTGATGAAAAAAAATTCAACACAGCAATAAAATAAAATCAGGTTCGAGATGATTTCGTAATATTAAACAGCGCAGCGTGCAAAACAACGAACAATATTATTACATCGTCGAGAATAAAAACGAAAATTTTATAGGAAGGAAACGGAAATGAATATGCAAATCGCGCGCAAACAACGTACCTACAATAATCTCAACAAAACACAGCACTTATTACGTTTACAAAAATCACATTCATGTGTGTACAATCGAAAAAAGGACTTCTTAATGAGATGTATTCTGTCGTGAAATCGATTACACGACGGAAATATCTCCTTATTCGGTATTCATTTCAATTTTTATATTATTTTCGTAACGAATGAAATGCACGCTTCGATAAGAGTATCAAAAATTGCTGAAATACCGTTAGAAACAGGGTGAAAACCAAGTTCATGCAGTTGGTACGATAAATTATGTAAAATTGTACATCTCGGGTAATTTAAACTTTTATTCGTAACTGATTACATTACAGTAACGAAGGCGAAACTTTTTGATAAAACGTATAAGATAATATTTTTTCACAAATTTTCAGGTTACTTTGCACATAGCATATCTGCACGCCTTTGTTAATCCTATGCTCTTCATAACACTTCATCGAGGCTTAAGGCACGCGGCTTTTAGATTATGCTGCGGCTTTTTATACGACTGGATCGCCAGTTTATTTGTCAGGAGTATTCCGCCATCTAATGTCATACCACCAGTTGACGAATCCGATTTTGTGGTCGAAGTTCCTCAGGCGAATTTACTCGTACCGCCACCGCCGCCACCTGTTCATCAAGCCACCGTTCTTGCTCAACATAATCAGTCAATTACTAATTCGCCTTATCATCAGTGTTTCCAGGTGACTCAAATTCCACGTTTTATAATGCTTTTTACAGTCTTAACTTTTTGCTTTGAAGCGAATTTAGGCGATTGAAAGCCTCGGTTAACCCACTTAGAAAAATTTCTGATCGAGCTTGGCTAAAAGTGAATGTATGTTTATACTGTATACTTCACAAATGCATTCAACCACAACAATTAAACCGAAAAGCCGTATTTTCAAGCAGACAATAAAACCGAATCGATATTTCGCACTGGCAATGGAAAAACATCCAGCAAAAAGTTTCTAAAGAGCGGGATAACGTAATTAATTATACGTGTTTTATCAACAAGGGCCAAGTATCGTTATCGTTTACGTATTAATAGCTTTCTTCCAAATCTTTCTCCTTCGATTCGAGATTTTTTTCATAATGAAGATAGAATTTATTAATAAGTACTTAGGATGTACTATTTTTTCGACGTTTTGCGTTAAAAAATTAATATTTCAAAATGGCATCTCTCATTCGCATATTTCGTGCAATATGAAGAAGAATACGGAAGGCATTTATTTCTGCTCAAATTAGGTTCAATATTCAATATTTTTCGCGATGAAGTGATTTTCTTTACTGATTTGAGTACGACACAATACGAGTACAACCAAAAAAAGAATACAAAACTTTTTATTAACATGGAAGCAGGTGGTACAAAATTTTTTGAAAAATTAAACAACGATGCTTCTTTAAAAAACGATGAAAAATGGATTGTAAATTGGAGGGGAGTAGATATCAGAACGCCGATTCTGGCACAGCTGAAATATTCTGGCACAAGGAAAGAAAGATCGCTGCCTACTCTCTCGATTGAAGGGGACAGACGAAAAAGAAAGATTTGCCTACTCGCGGATTTTTCAGTCAAGGATGGATTAAAATGAAATTCAACGCTCGATTCCCTTTCAATCGAACAAGTAAGCAACTGCCTTCCCTCTCAAACTGTCCCTTCGATCGAGAGAGTAGGCAACTATCTATTTTTCTTTGAGTCAGAATATTTCAGCTGTGCCAGAATCGGCGTTTTGATATCTACTGAGGGGCATAAATGGCGACATAAATTTTAACCTCCTGTGCCTGCAGCTTTCTTAGGTTTTTGCCTTAAAGCCCAAAACTCTCGAGCAACTAACAGGTATTTCATAATAATAAACTTTCTTTTTATGTTAATTAAAAACATGCAAAACAAGGCTTAAACGTAACGTTTCGAAAATTTAATACTATTATATTTTTTGAATTTCGACAAGGACAGTTAAGCACCATGCTCTAATAAATCGTTTTGTGACTTGAACTGAAATGGGTACAACTGTATGGCCTCTACAAATGTGAAGTTGAAATAATTATTTAATTTTTCGCAAAAATTCGTCCACAAATTGGTGATATTTCGTAAAATTATCGTGGGAAAAAGTGAAAATCAATGAAGGTCAAAGCTCAACTTCTCATATAAGAAAATCTCGAAAATTCAAGCACATCGACACCTAACTTACTACAAACGGGAACGGTTCACTTTTTGAAAAGGGTTAGCATAATTTTTATTTTTTTCCCAAGGAATTTAGTCCATCAGTTCCAACACAAATACAGAAAAAATATCGGGAAAAAGCCTTTTTAAACGAATGAATAAAAAAAGCATATCGACATAGTAGATTACAATATGAAATGACAGTTGAAAAACCTTATAAGCTACATTTATGAACAAATTGAACAAAAAATAAGAACACCTCGTTGCTCTACTTAACACACCATCATCAACGTTCAAAACACACCATGCTTGCAGAATTCTTTCAAAAATACACGCGCAGACACCTCTCATGAGCACAATATGCATACACTATTAATGTACTCGTACAAAGCGAAAAACAACGTTTGATGAATTTTACATGATTTTACGCAAAATTGCCCGTAATGTTTAACATTGAAAAGAAAAGTGCATTTGACGACGATAGAAAAACGATACCTAAAATTTTCATCGGTTGTTTCAAAAAAAAATCTCGGCATCGAAAAAGTACCTCTGAAAAAATTCTCCCATTCAAATTATACATCCTTTTCTGAAAGCAAGCTGATCATGAAATATATCGAGTTCGTTTTCGGTATGAATTTGATATTATAAGTGGTCCGGTAATCTCGACTTTGAATAAAAGGTCGCCCTTTTTAGAACGTACCTAGCTACCTACTTGGGACGGAAAGCTAACGACATTATGAGAAGAGCAACATACTTGTTGCGCGTTTTCAAATAAATTACCCGTCATCTTTTAAAAATAATTTTCAACCAGTAAAAGTACGTTTTCGTTCAATAATATCGCGTTTTTTTGCAATTTCTTTTACTTTACTTGTTCGAAATAATAATTGAAAGTAATTTTTAACGAGTTATACATTTTTCCGGTGGCAGACAACATTGGTAGGTTTTTAGATCACATAAATGCTAAACTTCGACTACATCGTTCGCGGAGAAAAATCGATTTCATCGCGAATGTTGGATATATTTTCCATAACAATTATTCGTGTTTGCCTTCTTCAAGGTGCGAACGCTTCAGCAAAAAATAATGATTTCAATATGCCCTAATTTTGACACCTATCTTCTTTCTGGAGGCGTTCAGTTGAAATTTCTTTTATAGCAAATGCCAACAATAACTCTTTTTGCGTGTAATTTATCATACGTAGATATAATATAGGGGCACTTAAACGTACAATTTCCCTGACATACTGTACGATCACTGAATTAAGCACGTGGGCTGGAATATTCGCCCTTAAAGTTTAAGCGCATTTGGATAAAATTTTTTCTAGAAGAATTCACCTCAGATTAATAGTTGGTTACATCACTAATTTTTACAAAAAAAAGTACTAAAATCTCTGTAACTACTCTAAAAAATTGTAATCGCAGATTATCACCCTGTCAGACAAATAATATACGTCTAAGAATATTATATCGAAAAATTGCTCAATTTTATGAAAAACCGAAGTTACAGGACTTCATTTTAAACTTCAGTTGTCGATCACATGGGACAATTTTTGAAGCAACAACTTCTTTGCGCGCACCTGAACTGAAAAAAGCGTAACGCGTTATGCGAACACTGACACCACACTACACTCTCTCTCCTCTTTTCTACATACGCAGACTCCCCATTTCTTTTCAGCGCGCGCAGAATTTGTTTGTTGACTGAACCGGGAAATATGTAACGATACGCGACCGACCGGTGTCAAACCATCACCCCCCTCCTCTCTTTTTACTGCGCGCGCATAATGTTCAACTTATTGAAATCTTCTGTTTTTGAGTATGCACTGATTAAAATGATAACGACTGCGAGTCTTATTTTCATTCAATTTACGTTAACTAGGACAACAAAAAATTTTACTTATTTCTACTTGACATTTCGCTTCCAATTCTATTGCAATAATTTGTCTCGATCATACCTGAATTTAATATTTGAGTGAAAAAAAAACATCAATCTTGTTTTAACTCAACGATAGAGAAACGACAGAATGGAATTAATGAAGAAATTACGTCAGTAGCAGTTAACCATTTCCTATAAGAAATTAGTCACTCACTTCAAGACATCGATATACTAAGGAAAAAACTCTATTAATCGAGGCTTTAAAACAGCTCTTTTTTTCAAATATAGAAAGTACGAACGAACCAGTACAAGTGAAATAGCAATAATTACTAATTAATTATACATTATTATAAAGAATATGGCTTTTTACGCTTTATATCCAATACAGTCTCAACTTTCAACGAGTTACTATACAGTATACGTTGTATAATGTACTCGACTATGAATATTTTTCTTATAAAATAACTTCGACAGTATTTACATCGACGTAATGTTTCGCAGGACGTAAATTCTCCGCATTTAAACGACGATTTAGAGGAAAGCTGGAATATGAGTAGGCCTATTTCGACGCAATCTTGTAATCACACATGTCATCATCACACTTCTCCCAAACTGCCATCATATCAGCATCATTCAACGACGAATGCAGAGATACAATATTCAGGATATAGTTCCACCAGCGAATAGACAACCTCATTATCGACCGAAAAAATGATAAGCTTTTCGAGTAAAACGAAATTCGCGAATAGTACCTTTATTTCGTTAGTAAATACGTAAGATTTCTCAATACACCAGAAGACTATCTTCATACTTTTTCTTATGGTAAGTAAATGTGTTGGCGAGTAAAAAAAAATTCGATATTTTGGTATAACCCGAGATAAAGTAAATGTAGTACTAATTCGTTTCAAGATTGCGAACACGATGTAACTGATCAGATAATATTGTTCAAGAAAATTTATTCTTTGAACTAATGTAAAAATTTATAAAAGCGCTATGGCGTTTTCATTTTTCTTTCTGAGATATTAAAATTTTACCATTTTGTAATACGTTATTAGGCATAAGTTGTCACTAGTCGGCATTTTTTTTTTTCATTTTCGCATTTTCTTGTTCTTTCTTTCTAACAAATGAACGAATGTTTTTTAAAGAAATTTTTACTTGTTAGATAATTTCTAAAAAAGAAAATCTTTTATTTTACAGAATTCGAATGATAGCTGTAGGCGCATGAAAAATAAAAATTCTTTCTCGAATACTTATTTGTACATTGAATAAATACACAATACTTATTCTGTTACAGTACATCACATAAGGATCTATTTAAAGTTCGAGAAGATACCACTTTTTCCTTTTACTTCTTCGATCGTTTTGGTACCAAATATTTTCACCGATATGCTCGTATAATGAAAAAAAAAATCATAAAAAAATAAAGTAATTTGTTAAAAAACGAACATTATTTTAGTTCAATTTTAAAATGAACCCATTTTATAATTAAATATCCGTTTGGATAAAAAATACCAACTTGGTGAAAAAAACCTTCAACGAAGCGATATTGTGTACGAGCACACAAACCGTTATATTATTCCATCTTTGTCTTGTTTACTTTTAATTAGGTACAGTAAAATTTACGCAATTTTGTTTTCCGATGTTAATCGTCGTACGCATTTCGAACTAATTGCGCTTGGTGGAAATTATAAATTTTTAAATAATTAAAAAAAATTTATAAAATGTACCAATCGACGTAATAAATAACAAAATCAACATAATCGGATTCGTACTTTAAATCAGAAAAAAAATCTACGAAACTTAACCGAACGATTCATTACGCCCTTGGCATTATTAATTTCCAAGATTCACCAAAGGTTTATCAGTACAAAGGATGAATTTCAAAACAGATTACGTAAGTAGCCCGAACTACACATTCTATGTTTAGCTTTGAAAAGACTTCCTTTTCTGCGTTTATTGTACTCAAGAAAACATGTCCTGCTTATTAACATTTCAGATCCGCGTGTTCACACCGGTAACACGCGTTCCAATTTAATAGTCTCTTTAACGTTTCAATTACATCGAAAGGTTGCATTTGTATTATGCAAGCAAAGTTCATGAGAATTGTTAAACTTCAAGCAACCGATTCGTTTCTTTTGTTCAACTTTTAAGAAACCAGGCGATTGTTAAGGAAACTTAAGTCCGCGCTAAGTATCCAACAAAGCTTTCAAAGAATCGTGCATCTGTTATTTCTAAAATGAGTTAAGGACAAAGCGAAAATGTTCGCTGACCGCATGCATTAGATGAGAATAAACCCTAAAACGGAAGATAATTGGAAGAAAAATAGATCTTGAACTATATGCATGTTGCACAATAAATTCAAAAGTCATTAATTACTCATTACGAGGGCAACGAATTATGTGACCTAAAATTTCAAAATGTGCTCATATAATATGCATTAATGTATAATATCCAAAATATGCAAAAATACTCCCTTAAAATAATATCGATATGGGTGTCCCTAGAAGCGTTTTTTTTGGTAGAGAAATGTAAAAATCGTATATTTTCCAAAGAATTTGTATATTTTCCAAACAAATCAATATTACTAGTAATGATTAATCATTGCAAAAAAAGTTGAAAAAAAAATTTTCAAGTGAAAACTTCTTCGCTAGCATCCAAACTGAAAAAAGCATAACGCATAAGTCATACTGCGCCCTCTCTCCTCTTTTCATCATACGCAGACTCTGTCACTTCTCTTCGGCGCGCGCAGGATTTGTTTGTTGAGTACTGAACTGATGAATATGTAATGCTTCAAACGTTACGCAACCGACCAACGTCAAACCATCACCTCCTCTCTTTTCACTGCGCGCGCATATCTACAACTTGTTTAGTTTAAATCTTATGCACTCGAATATGCAGGGATTATAACGATACGGGCTTTGAGTCTTACTTCAATTTACAATTACATTTATTTATTTATGACGTATCCGTGCGAAGAAGTTCTCATTTCTACCGTGCTTTCCAAGGCACACCCGATTTTTTTTCCACCCTGTCGAGACATTTTTGTAATTTTTTTCCAAGTGAAGAAAAATCCTTTAAAAACAGATAATTGAGTAAAATATGCCAAAAAATCAATGAAAATCCCAAAATGTCGTTAAAATGACAAAAGTATGCAAAATATGATATTTTGCTTGAAATATGCAAAATATGCAACATCAAATGGAACTCAAAATGCAGAAAATTTTATGAATCGCAAAGATCCAAAGATATACACAATTATCGTCATGGCAGGAAAATATTTACATAATATTAATTTTTACACATGCATAAAGATGCCAATTTTAAACCAAACTACATAGTGACTTGAAAATTATAAATCGAAAAAATTGAATAAATACACCAATAATTAAATACGTACATGAAATGGATTTTTTAACGTTAAATTAAGATTTGATACCTGAACCGAATGAAAAATCATAAAGTAATTATCGTTTTTTTAACAAGATAATAACGTCGATGCAACCTTTCACTTGTATTTTTCAATAGACCACTTGTTACAATTTCCGTCGCGTGAATGCCTCTTTTAATACATTTTCACCTCTTTGCTAAGAATTTTTCTAGGCGAGCGAAAATAAAATGATGTCGCTCAAACCACAAACAGCTTGCTATTACAGTATAAATAAAAGCTTATATGGAACATCCTCACTAGCATCATTTATCATTTTATATCGTTAAATTCGGAAACTGTGCAGTACCTTTTCCATCATTTCGTACTCGCCTTTTTGCGCCATATTAACCAAATTAGACGATCGCCGATACCATCTGGCAAATAGCCATTCTAACACCACAGTAATTTATTCATCGAACGTAATTTATAATTTAGTGATTAAAAATTTGATTTAGGTTTCGGTTAATCGTTTTCGGTACATTTTCCCAAGCTTAGGTCAGTTTTTATTTCCTAACGAATCATATTATACTCGTATAATTTCCCTTTCGCTAATAATTAAAAAAAAGGTGTCGATTTTCAGAACTACTCAATTAGCTCTATTTTTTATGTCAAAATCGACTATAATTTTTATACAAATTTTTGAAAATCCTCCAGATAAATTGGTAAGGTTTAATATTATGTTCGTAATAAATATTTACTCGTACATAATGATTCCTTACTTACTTCCTTACTTATTTTTACTTTTTCAATTTAACGTGCCGTATACTACTGCTTAGAGGCGCGATGAGGAGAGGAGAATTAAAATTTTTGATAGAAGATCGGAGAGATGTATTATTACGATAGTAATTTTCGTTATTCGAAGTATCAAGCCGTTGAAATTTTCAAGCTAGGAATCCGAACGATAATTTTTTCGATTATTTACCTACTCTAATGAATTGAAATATCACGGTTAATTATGACAATTAAAAATAGCGCAGCATTTTCAATTACCGAGATAGCATCTACGTAAGAACAATAGCGTTTTCGGTTCATCAACTGAAGTACTACAACATTACGTTCACTATCCTGGACATAACTTCATTTTAGGCAATTTCAAGATAAAAACCTTCACAACGCTTAAACTACACGATATTAATTTCAATTACGAAGCACACCATCTCGCGAGATTATAAAAAATTAATGTGAAATTTTCGATTCTTTTCATGAAAATTTTTCATTTCTAGTAAGCTCCCGCTTTTATATTTCTATTCGCAATATTAAAACTTCATTTGAATTATGCACCAGAATTAATTCATTATTATAACACATGGTTTGAAAAATCAAATTATCATAAAGTCAAGTTTTATAACACAAAAAATATATAATCAAGATTAGTCAGAAAAGAGCATACTTTCCAAATTCCAACTTTATTATAATATGTTATATGTTGGAAAGTTCGACAGATGTATCAAGTTTATTAACTTGGCAACTTTCGAAAAACTTTCGAGCAAAAAATAAATTATGTAAGTTTTAGGCGTGTAGCGGACGTCGCAAGTTCGTTGTTAAATACTCGTAAACGTATTTAAGAAACGAGATTCTCCAAAATTTTTAATTAAACCTAAACCTCAACAATTTTGCAACCTTATTAAAAAACATAGTACTGCCGTTTCAGTAACTTTTTGTGTTATGAAAGAAGCACTATTCATTTCCAATGCAAAAGAATTAATTGACGATGGGATCTTGAAATTTTTTCAACAATTGGAAATTACAATATATTCGAGCAGTAGCACCAATTCATTGATTCGCGTTATTAATTAAAACGTCAAAATCTTTTGGTGAAATGTAAATCTCGACGCCAGAAAAATGACCAGTTTTTCTTTATAATGTAAACGATAGAATTTCGCGTCATAAACCAAATCATAGAATACTTTTCAATAGACACTAACCTGTTCAAAACCACCAAGTATTTCCATCGTATCCATGGCTGAATTTACCGACAGCACATCCAGTTTTTTGTTACAAAGTTGAGAGATAACATGCACAACACTGCTCTTACCGCTACCACTGTTGCCCACCTGCAACAATAAATAATTGAATTGACAATAACCGTGAATAATTTGTATGCTTTTTATCAAAAATTCCTCATTAGCTCAAAAGTGAAAAAACATTTGATTCGAAGTAATCTAAAAAGAAAACTATTAAATTTACAAACTTTAAATAATAATGAAAAATAATGAAAAAAATGAAATTGTTGAAATCTGAATACTCTTCTCTTCAAAACCAACAATTCCGAATAAACTATATTAATATTTAATCTCGATGTAAAATCACCATTTAAACTGGAGTCGTGAATTTTTTTTTCACCAAAAGCTTTTCAATTTTAAGTAGTTTGTTCTTTTAAAATACGTTTTGTTTTTTTTCTCACTAATTATGGTAAAATGGTAAATAAGTTTAAAATAGAAAAGGGAAAAAGCGAATAAAAAATTCGTACTTTTTCTTTTGCGGTTACGCGATATCATCTTCGTGGTTTTTAATTTTGACAAAAAAAAGTTAATTCGAAACTTTTTCGTTTTTATTCGAAAACTTTACCGAATTTTTTTCAATGACAACGGTACAGTAATGTTAATTTTGTTTCATGCTAAGAGAAAAAAGAAAAGGGAAGCCTAAGATATGCGATAGTGCATTTTCTGCTCTATACTTGAACTTACCAATATAACAAACCAATTCATTTCCAAACAAATAGCTAATGACCTCAGTACGTTCAACTGATTTCGTAGAATTAGCTGAGAATTATCATGATAGACCAATGAAGAAATTTCGGTTTTGGTTCTAGGCAAAGTTATATCTCCTAGAATAACTTTTTCAGGGGAGATATAAAACGACGAGGATTTACTCAAATATAGATATCGTTGGCCGAAAATTTCTTCGTAAATACTAAGAACCTGGAAATCAAAAAACGTTAATGTTATGATCATAGAATATCATGAAACTCTAAAAATAGCTAAAAACCAAGAAATTATCATCAACTTACTCGTTGTCTATCTTCAGGAGTTCGCATACGTTCGGCATAAATCAAAGAAACAAATCGGCCCGGATCATAATTGTCATCGGAATATTTTTCAATTACTTGACACCATCTCATCAAATCTCTTAAATTCATTTCCCAGGGAGCACCTTGTAAGCCCCATTTTACTCCGCATTCCTTATTGATATGACTATTAAAATGCACCATCAACTGAACAATATCCGATGGCATTTGAGAATGCAAAGATTTTAAAATGAACAAAATATCATCATCATTCAACGGTTGCATATATACCTGGTTGAATTACAAATGTTACGGATTAATTCATCTCAGTAATCTGTATTTTACCATAATCCTTTACTTACTTGAGTAAATCTGTTCAAAAACGAAGCCGGTAACCCTTTTCTGGCACCGCCTTGTCGCAATGGATTTTGACACGCGAATAATCTAGTCTTCGCGGAATTGATTGCAAACGATCGACCAAGTTCGGGAATAAACAATTCACCTCTATGATCAAGTACCGCGTTCAACCCTTCCAAGACAGATTGCGATGCTAAATTCAACTGCAAAATAAAACACTGTAGTCTTCGTTTTCAAATTTAATAAGAAATGTTATACCTCATCCAATAAAATCCACTGTCCATCTTTTAAGGCTTTCAAAAAAGGTCCGTCTCGCCACGCAAACACTCCACCATCTGCTCCATCGACGGGTAAATCAGCTCCGAATAAATCAGAAACGTCGGTTTGTTCCGATAAATTAATTCTCGTCAAATTGTAACCAGCTGCGTTGGCTAGAGCTTGTACAAGACTAGTTTTACCAACGCCAGGACTCCCTTCTAATAATAATGCTCGCCCAGGAAGTTGTAATGACCTCAATAATCGTAGCAGATTCCCTTTAGTTGTTTCCGCTTGGAAGGTGAAATTTGAAGAAATGAAATTTTCATCGACAGAAATTTTGCCTGGAACATTAAATCATATAATAACGGCGAAAATTTGGTATAAAAAGAATATCTTATCGAATCACCTTTTTCAATGAAAAAAGGAGATATCCCAAAATATTTGTTGGATATTTGGTATTCACAATTTGTTGGTAAATCGCTCTCTTCGGTACAGAGACATTTGGTTTGCTCGAGTAAAAATTTTTCGGCGACTTGCTTTTTTAATTCAATTGATTGCTCACTAAATTTAACATTAAAAAAAAACATTGGAAAAATAATTATTACACCTAAAAATATGATTCGTTTCTCTTACTCGTTACTAGACATTCCAGCACCGACACCGTCGAGAAAAACAAGATGGGCGCCATGAATATAAGCTTCTCTGAGACTTAGTTTCGATACATCATCAGCAGTATCTTTCTCTTTTTCGCTATTGTACGTAGTAGAATTGATAAATTTCACCCATAATAACAAGTCACGAATGCTATAAACCATTCTGCGAAAATTCCAAAAATTAAAATTTTATAAAACATAAAATACGACATCAAAAACAACTAAATTACTTTTTCCCGATATCTTGAATTTTGAACCACTCAATAAAATCCAAAATCGCGCGTCCAATACCAGTACTCCCGTCTTCTTGGTTGCCGAATGATAATCCATCTTTGATATTATGTTCGATTATCAAAATCAAGTCATTACGATCTGAACAACTTTCGCTCCAAATTTCGGTTAATCGATTTCTAAGCGCGGGCGATAACTGGAAAATGGATGTTCGTGAAGTTGATGAATTAATAGAACAAAAATACTGAATTTTTTCTTTTACTTCTTTCTTTCCGTAATCACCACCTGGATTCATTGTACTGAGAAAACGAAAATTGGAATGAGCTGTTATTACTTCGCCAAATTCCGAATCTCCGCCAGCTCTTTCACTCAACAACAATGTTCGTTCAGGTTCTGAAATAAAATCATGTACTGTATTGTTCAACAACTGCTGAATTATGCATATATTTTCAAGTTGCCCAAGTACCTAATAAGGAATTCAATCTTTCCAAAACGCTGTCATCACCGAGAGATATTTCATCAGCTAGGAACATTTGCCCTTTTTTCATGGCTTCAACCAAAGGACCGTCAATCCATTCGAATAATCTAGAATCCTATTAAAATCAAAGTATAAATGCAGACCGTTTTTCCCAACGTTATGTTTTTTTACATCAATCGAATTAAATTTACATTTTCATTCCGCTGTCTAACAGGGCGTAAGCCTCCAAGAAAATCGGAGCTTTCGGAATGTTGATGGCAATTTATGGAGAATAATTTTTGCTCACCAAGAGCGGCTAAAAATTGGCAAATCGTTGTTTTACCACATCCGGTGCCACCTACCATTAAAATAGGTTCCTGGAATTCTAACGCTTTACCTGAAATGGGAATTGGAAAATTAAAAATCAACATTGAACAAATGTGGTAAATTGAACATCGCTTATTCAACGTACCAACAAGTACCGCCATTTTTCTTAAATTCAAAGTCCATACGATGTGTTCAAACCCATGTATTTTCGAATTAATAACTCTTTCCAAAATATGCTTTGTAACAGTAGAAGTCGTGTCAGTCACTGTAACAGTATAACACGTAGTGCATTAAAAGTACATGATGCATTGGCGAATACAAAAATGACTTACATGTGAAAAGAGAATCGATGATCACTTTCCTCTTGAAATGTTTTTCCAAAGCTGTGATAATAATGTTCGATTCTTCGACTTTTCGAACGCGTCCGGCTAATACCAGATACCCTGAAAATAAAACAAGATTCGATAATTTATCAATATTTAGGAGGGAAAAAAATGAATTAACTACCTTCGTCAGCAATATGTTGATCCCAGTCGTAAAATGAGTTATTCAGTTCACGACTGGCTAATCTATAACGTTCACCCCAACGGAAAAGATCTCTCAGAGTGATGAATCCCTGTTTACCTGCAAAAGCAGCACTACTTTTGCGATGCGCCTAGAAAATTAGATTTCGAAGTTTTTATTTAAATGAAACAACGGAGTTGTTAAAGAATTCAGAACGTATTGCAACTAGAAAAAAAATGAATTACCTGCAATTCTTTCATAACAGCGACGATTTTTTTAGTCGCGGATGTAGGCATCTCACACCTAAAATGTAATATCGATTCCAATTCCGATGAAGGTATCTCACCGAAATGTAACTCAATGAAACGATTCCTAAATGCTCGAGAAAGCATCTAAAAAAACAACCATATTGCCATGAAAGAATTTAAGAAATAATTTGAATAAAAAAGTTTCCTACTTTTCGACCGCCATAAACTCCTGGAGGGTTTTGCGTTGCAAAAAGTCTAAATCTAGAATCCGCTTTAACTGTTGTTTGTGTTTCCGGTATGTATAATTCTCTGTTATCATCTAAAACACGATTTAATGCTTCTAAAACATCAGTCGGAGCCAAGTTCAACTCATCAAGTATGATCCAATATCCGTGTCTCATGGCTTCTACCAGTACACCTACGATAAATATTCAAAAATTTCATGTTAATGATTTTGTCATAATGTGGAACGTAAGACATTAACTAACCTTCTTTGAAAACTAGATGACCCGAGGATGAATCCACAGAATAGGAGCCAATATACTCTTGCAGATCAGTATGCTCGTGATTATTTATTCTTAAACATTTATTTCCAGATGCCGCGGCCAAATAAGAAATAAGACTAGTTTTTCCGACAGACGTGTCTCCTTGCAATAACACAGGGTGATTGCTCAGAGAGACTATTCGAACAAGATCTCTCAAATTATTCTTCACAGTGGGGGTCAAAATATACTGCAAAAATATGAAATACACAGATAAGCATGAATGAAAAATTTCGTTCTCATTAGGTAACAAAAATTTACTTTTGAAGGCACTCTGATGTCCATAGAGCCTTTAAGAATCCAATATCCTTCGAAACACACATAACTTCCAAATGGTTCAGGTTCAGGGATATTTTGATTGAGAATACTTCGAATATTTCTATTTCCAATAACCATTCTATTTCAAGAAAATTATAATTAATACTCCGATCGATGAAACGTTTTTTGTAATTAAAAATAACAATTTTACTCGATAATAATTTTCTCGACCAGTTCATGTGATTCATAATCTAATTGCGTAAGAAAACTCAAACAAAATCCTTCGTATAAAGATTTTTGTAAATTCTTGCAAGGATTAGCGGCCACGATAGCCAATGCACGACACAGAGTACGTAAACTAAATTAAAAAAACGTCAAAATTACTGAAAAAATTTTCTCACTATGATTCAAAATATAAAAAACATTACACTGACCTATAATGCGGCTTATGCCCGGTTCCATCGTTAAGCAAAGATGACGCGTCTTTTTTAACTTTCAAATAAAATTTTGCCACAGATTCAACTTTGTCAATGGATAATTCTCTCAAATAACAAGCTACCAAAGTTATCAAATCAACTCGATCAGTTAATTCATTGACGAATAATTCGGTGAATCTAAGAACATGCATTTTTATCGATTTACATCGTAAGCATAGTTATTATTAAAAGTAAACACTGTAAGACGAACCGGTTACGAATTCCCGGAGGTAATTGTTTTTTTCCGACATCAGTAGCTGGATTCATCGCAGCCAGCAATCTAAAGTTGTCGTGTCTTTTAATTGGTTCAAATTCACCTTTTTCGTATAGAGACAATGTACCATTTCCTTCCAACAATCCAGATAAACATTGTAGGGTTTCCGCAGATGCTAAATTAATTTCGTCCAATAACACCCAGTAACCTAAAAATATAAATTTTATTATTAAAATGTACTCAACAAGTTAAATGCATGTACCGTGATGAGTTACCTAGTCGTAAGGCACGAACAAGAGCACCCTCTACGAAAGAAAATGCCAAAGCACGATTGTGCTTCAATTGTATCTCAAGCCGTTTTAATTTATCTTCTAAACATAGCCATCGAGAGCGTTTTTCAGCAGTATTGGTATTCTCCAAACGTTTCAAAGCAGTTATGATTACATGTTGCATAACAGCGATTAATTTAGTCCACCACTTGTTATTGTAACAAGTCTGTGAGAAAACAATAATAAACCACCAACAAAATCACATAATTAAGTCAATTCCAAAGGTTTCCATCAATGGTACTTACAGAAATATGGTCTAAAAATTTAATATTCTGCTGCACATTGAATAAATCTCTAAACAGGTTTTCAAATTCAATACGTAAATTTCCGATAACAAACTTCACATCGACAGGTTTATATCTGAAAAAGAAACGTTGAAAAAATTTCTCGAATTGATAAGTTCACTCAATGTACTCACCCTCCCAATAAATCAGTGGAATCACTTTGTTGGTTCATGTTCAAAACAATTAAAGTATTTCCGGTGTGTTTAGCCAGAAGCTGTAAAGTTGATGTTTTACCAGTACCCGTTTCACCAACTAAAAGAATTGGTTCATTTCGAACCAAACAACAAGCTATTCGTTCCATCAAACAACATGCCGGACGGGTCATAGCAAAATACAATTTACTATTCCTAGAAAAAAAAACACGTTATCCGATGAGAGAATTCAACAATATTTCAAAATAAATTACTAACAAATCTATGCTCGTAGAGGCATTGGTCAATTTAACGCTACGCTCCATAGAGATTCTGCCGGCGATGCAACGTTCACCGTCCATTGATATAGACGGTTTGTATATTTTACAAAAATATTCAGCTTTAGTTTTTACTACTCCAAGACATGTTGTAATAGCTGTAGCAAGTTTCAATCTTTCGTCTATATTAAAATAAATACATTTTAGAAAAATTATTACTAAAATACGAATAATTACGAAGCGTTCGATAACCTTCATGCGGTACGTTACAACAAAATACGTCAATAGCATTTTGTATGACATTTAAAGCGGATTCTTGAGATGTAACTTGGTAACCAATAACTGAACGGGAACACCATTTTAGGAGATCCCTATGGTTGGATTAAAATTAACATTGAATTACATTTTTCATAAACAAAATTTTCGATACATTAGTAGCTTATATAATACCTCGTTGAAGTCAGTCGTCCTATCGATGAACCTCTATTGTTTATATCAACAACTTCTTGGTTGCTTTTTGAGTGGAAGCCACAGGAAAAAAGCAAAAATACATCTATCATTCGTGAAGAAATAGTTTTAAGAATTGGAAACTGAAAAATACAGAATTGAAAGTTTTTGAACAGAATATACAATGAGATATAAATACAATAATAACCTTTATCTCGACTAATTGAATCAATTCTTCACGACTCAATGATTCCACATTTAAATGTACCCAGTGCCTTCGCAACGGTTCTATATTATGATAATTTTGCTGAAAATATCCACTAACGCTACTAAGGAATCTTTGTGTAAAGAACATTTGAAATCCAGAAGAAGGAGAAATATTGTCACGGTATCCAGGGACGCTGAGCGAATTTCTTTCTATCAGCGAAACTAATAATGTGATAACATCACTAGTAGCTGTGTCGATGTCTTCAAACAATAACCAATCTCCACCAATCACAGCCTAATAATGAAAAAGTACGTGATAAAATATCTCGATAGCATGAATAGGTAAACCAATACATCTATAAACTACATATGTGATAGATTTACTTTAGTCAATACTCCAGGTTGCCAAATGAATTCTCCTGGAACATCTGTACACTTATAAGAACCCAATAATAATTTAGAATCCATTTCTTCGCCAAGCTGTACTTGATAGAATCGATTCGTTGCTGTGTGTCCTTCATAAAAAAAAAGTTATAAATTGACAATAAATTATTAACATTTGCAAATAAAAATAATAACAACCTGTTATCAACGCCAAATGTTGTACCAAAGCAGTTTTGCCACAACCAACTGGTCCACATAAACATATTGGTTTACCAGCAGCTACTGCTAATGCTAATCCTCTTAAATTGCTAACGGTAGAATGAACTAACACCAAGTTAGATTCCTAAAAAAATAATATTGAAGAATTTGTTATGATACTGAAAAATCGAAATGAAAAATACCTACTCTTTCGGGTTTTCCAACGACTGATAATTCAATACCACTGACGCTAATGGTGTTCAAAATATCCTGACTGATAGATATCAATTTGCGTGTGTCATCGCTTGCTTCATCTAAACGTAACGTAAGAAGCTACAGTAAATTAAGAACTTCAGGAATCCATGAAAAAAATATTCACCTTGTTTTAAAAGCAGATTTGATGAACAGAATTGACCATTGATTTCTGCTCGATAATACTGTAAACTTGACACAATAGAATCATCGCTCAATGAAAAATGGTTACGAATAATACGATCTCTTTTAAATTCGCTCATCCGGGTAATGGTCGCAATACATTGATAGAATAACCTGAAAAATTAGCATTGAAAATTCGGAAGCTTATCCATCTGGACTCGTATTTTTACCATGTAGAATATTTATCATCAATATTCTGAAAATGTTGAATAAATTGTGACCAATTCCAAGATTTTTGAAAATATGAAGAAGTTTGCAGGAAATTTAAAACACTTTCTAACATCTTGACCGTTGTATTAAGATGATAGAGTTTACTACGTTTAGAAGGCGTGGGAGCGAGTTCATCAGACAACTCCCAAGGAGCCCCATGTTCACTGAAATATTCAAAAGAAAATCTGAAAAAACATCAACATTATAGGTGAAAATGGAATTGAACACAGGTGAGATCTCAGATAAGACAACTCACTTCAGTATGTCAGGATAATCTTTGATTAATTTCGCTATTTCAATGCAAAGATACCGGTGATCTTTATTTCGATTCATATTTTCCGGCATAGAGCAAGCTGATAAGTTTCTGTAAACAATCATGAAACCAAAATGAAAACTTGATTTATCGGTTTATTATGAGGTATAAGCAATGAAAAAATTTTAAAACAATAAGAATATTATAAATCGCAAGAAAAGTTGGTAATTACCCACAATTGAAGATTTAAGAACTCGATGAGATCTTAAGACATTTTATCTCATCTTGAAATCTGTACATCAATCCAAAATCGATTGCAATAAGAACAACGAACAGTACCAAAATTAAGAAACGAAATATTGAAATGAGAATTTAAATTCACGAACCAATTTGTAAATCGCTATTTCTTTTAGTTTCACGTTTCTCAATATTTTTATCAATCAAACCGACCACGTGAAAACTAAAAGCATGTTGTAAAAACCTACATGTGTGAACGAAGCGAGGTAAGGGAGGGAGTAAGTATCGATGGGAGTAAGAAGTTCTGATTGGAGCAAGTAAGATTTTCAATTTTTCAACAGCCAATCACGTTTCACTTTGCTAGTTCGCCAAAATGCAATTTTTGTGACTTCGCTTCAATCGCCGCTTTGCCGGTAAGTTTTCTTATCAATTTCAATTTTATCAATTCTTTCTTTCAGTTTTCCTGAATTTTCTCTGAATCTCTAAAGTTTCGGTACCCGCTTCAATTTTTGTTGTTTCATTTTTCTAGTTGAAGGAGTATTGATTATTTGAGAATAATTTGTGATTTTGAATCAAAAACGATATCGAAGTGAAATTGTGTTTGGTCGTATTCTCATTTATTAAACTTCAGTTTCATCGTAAATAGTGCAATTGATGACTTTATATAACACGAATATTGTCTCCTCCGCATATTGAAAATTCACCAAGTACGTTAAATTTAGAGTTTCTGTTTAATGAAGTACTCTAAATTTTAGTCGTCATATTGTTTTCAATTAATTTGTTTTTTATTACGGCTATAGATTTTTTAAAATGGTTAATGAAGTAGCTGACATTGAGTACACTGACTCTTCATTTCAGTGTTATGAATTTGACCATATGGTTCTCGGTTCAGATGTTAAATTCGAAATTCTTAAAATGCGAGATTCCGTATTCATATGGATTGGCGATTCCTTGAAACCAAAGTTTTCTGATCTATCTATGGCTATCAAAGCATCAATTACTTCAACTCCAATAGCCACCAAAATAATGGGTACAGCATCCACCGATACAACATCCCTTGGCTTAGCGGAACGTTTGAGTAAAAAACTGAATAAACCTGTATACGTCAGTTTCAATACTTCTATAACAAATAACAAAATGCCTGAAGAAATTGAAAAGAGACTCGTTAGAGAAATTGAAATGAATACTGACAAATTTTAACATGATTCCTTAATTTCGTTATGACTTTTTTTTATAAACGGTTGTGTAGTATTTATTTTACGATAGAGACGAGTCGGTGCTTCTCTCTCTCTCTAATAGTAGTTTTTTAATTTCGATTTATTTTTTGTTGGAAAAACATTTTTAATTAAATGGTCATTTTGTTTGCGCATTTTGTACGAATTTTTTTACTTAATTGGCAACTGCCATGAAATACCATTAACTTGATTAAGTATGCTTAAGATGTTCATTCATCAATAATAAAAGATTTAAGTTCAAACAACATTCAACTTTAATAATTTGTAAGTATAAGTCTATGGTTTACGGATAACGTGGAATCGACTTCTTTTTTAGCAGCATTGAGTTAGAGAATTTGTACTGAGATTTTCTCAAGCATTACATACAAATTTAGATTATAAAACCAATTGTATAAGTGTTATGAATCATGCAGAATGAACATTTTCTCATCACATAACTGCAATTTTCAACAAAAACTAAAAATTCCACTCCTTGATGAGCTATAAAGGTGAAATTATATTCGTCCTGCAATTGCAACGTTAATTTATCTCAATTGTTGAACATAAATTTGAAATACGTGATAGCAAGCATAAAATTAGGAAGTTACCAAATAACACCAACACCCTGGATTCTTATTTCCTACTTTTGCTGATAAGTAAAGTGTGCGCGTTTGTATAATTACGAGTATACAAATACCAAGTAGTATGGTATTGTGTATGTAAATGAACGTATGTGATGCGTTTAAGTAGTTTTCAACCGGTCATCCACAACATAACTACACGCAGTATGTATACATATGCACTATTTAATACGTATTCTACATATTATACGTAATCACGTATGCTTCGATATTGTAATTCCTAATCTACCTATATAAACACACTTCAAGTTTTAGATAAAGATTATTAAATTTATTACATATGTAAGTACTAAGCAAACCTAGGTCTCAGTGGGCGTTCATTATTATCAGCTTTTAGAAGTAGAGACAGTGAGCTTTTAGATAAATACCTAGGTAGTAAGTACCTAGTTAAGTTTATAACAGATGATGCTAATTTGCCTAATTTCATTTTATTACAGAATTGAAAGTGAATAAAATATTGTGGCCGTTTTTCCAATCGATGCACAACCTTTGCTCAACCTTCAATCATCATCCAAACGATTATTTCATCCGCAATACCATCAAACGGTTGCAAAGATTTAACAAAAATGAACAAATTTCCAGAAAATTTTTTATTTGCTTCATCTACTGCAAGTTATCAAATTGAGGGAGGTTGGAATGAAGATGGTAAACACTTTTCGTTCCATTGATGTTTTAAGTAGATAAGATGCTGTAACTTTTAATGAGTGTAACGAATTCATCTCATCTATTTCTATTTCACAGGCAAAGGAGAAAATATTTGGGACCGTTTAACACATACGGAACCAAATATAATCAAAGATCAAGATAATGGCGATATTACCTGCAACTCGTATCATTTGTATAAAGATGATGTAAAACTATTAAAGGACGCCGGGGTAAAAAAATTAAACTTCTAATTTTTTTATTGAATATTGATAAACAAGAAAAACATGGTTAATAATGCACATTGTTCGCACTTGTAGTTTGGGTTGTATCGATTCTCAATAAGTTGGTCTCGTATATTACCGAATGGTGAAATTACTTCAGTAAATCAGAAAGGAGTTGATTATTACAGAAATCTTATTAACGAATTACTGAAAAATGACATTCAGCCTTTGGTAAGTCGGTGTCTTTTAATGTTTAGGTTTGGTTAAAAACTAGTGAGATTATTTTATTACTTTAGATCGGTATTGAAAAGTTATTATCCATATATAAATAAAAAGTAAAATTAATTAATTATTTTAGGTGACGATGTATCATTGGGACCTACCGCAAAAACTTCAAGACCTTGGTGGTTGGACCAATCCATTGATTATAGATTACATGGAAGATTATGCAGATTTGCTATTTCAACTTTACGGGGATAATGTAAATGTTTTATATTTCTTAGTACCTACCTACATCATGAAGTCCATAAATAATTTTTATAATTTTTTTGATGAAAAGGTAAAATGGTGGATAACTATAAACGAACCCATGGAAGTAGTTAGAGGATATTCAAGTAGAGAATATGCCCCCGCTTTAAATTTAGACTCTCCGGCTAATTATATTGTAGCTCATAATATTTTGAGAGCTCATGGCAGAATTTTCCGGTTATATGATAAGAAATATCGATCAGAACAAAATGGTAAGTCATAAAGTTTGAAATTGGATACCTATTACTTATTACCTGTCTGTACCTATATAATAAATTCATTTTTTTGTTGAAAAATATACTTATCCAACAAAAAATAACGTTTTCAGGTAAATTGAGTATTTCTTTGAGTAGCCGTTTCTATAAAGGTAAAACGACCTCCAAAGAGGATGAAGATGCAGCAAACCGAGCTATGCAGTTTTATGTTGGTTTATTTCATATTATTTCACATTGACCGTGATGTTGGAAGTTTCCTATTCGATGAATTTTTAGTTGGATATATTCGCGCATCCTATATACAGCAAAGAGGGTGATTATCCAAAAATTGTTCGCCAAATGATCGATGAAAACAGTGAAAAAGAAGGCCGAAAGCGGTCAAGATTGCCAAGATTCACCGAAGAGGAAAAGGAATCTTTAAAAGGTTTCTAAGTTCCTAAGCTATGGCTATTGGTCACGTACTTATTTAGCAAGTAGCATTTTACATAAAAAACTAATTTCTGTTAATTTCAGGAACATACGATTTTTTTGCTGTCAATCACTACTCTACCTCGCTGTGTGTACCGGGTTCTGCTCCAAATAGTAGCACTTTTCTTAAAGACATGAATGTAACATTTTCATTCGATCCAAATTGGCCTGGTTGTAAAGCCTCCTGGTTGAAGGTATACAAGAAATGATTCAATTTTTTTCTTTTTATCACATAAATATTTTTTAATTCTTATTTTGGCCAACGATACGAGCTTTTCCGTTATTTGTAGGTCGTGCCATGGGGATTTAGAGAATTATTGAAGTATATCAAAAATACTTACAATAACCCACCTGTATTTGTTACTGAAAATGGATATTGCGATGGTGGTGAGCTGGTGGATAACGGAAGGATCGTTTATTACAAAGTAGGTATATAACTGTCGAAAATTTTAATGAGTTGAAGTGAAATAAAGTCATTTTCTTCGAATTTGTGTATAGGAATATTTAAAAGAACTCCTAAATGCAATATCGGAGCACAAGTGTAACGTTATAGGATACACTGCTTGGTCTATAATTGACAACTTCGAATGGTTAGATGGGTTCCAGTAAGTATTTTGAGGATTCTATCTCTAATTGAGATACATAATAAATTTTGTTTTGTATTGATTTCGGTAGGTATAGATTTGGTTTAGTACACGTTGATTTCTATGATGATGAAAGAAAACGAACTCCGAAATCATCCTATAAGTTCTTTCAACAACTTATAAAAAGTCGAGCAATACCTGACGATGAATAGATAAATATACCTATCAAAAGTATAAAATATTACGATTAATTTTCATTCATAATACATATGTATCTATGCTTTAAGCTTTATCAGTACGTTTATCGCTAGTAAATATATTTCGTCGTGTTAAACGAAACATTGTGTGTTTTAATGGCGAGTAGTGAATTTATAAATAAAACAATAATGAACGGGGAATTTATTTCATGATAATTTCTTCGCTATGTTTATATTTATACATACAATTCCAAAAAAATTGGAATTAATTTGAGCTGACTTGTACTTACCCGTAAAGTAATCAATTGAATCACCTCGATATGCCTCGATACATTTAACAGGTGGCGACTACATTTTTTAAAATTATTAATCATTTAAACCGAAGATAGAAGATCGAGATGTCACTCAAATCATATCAAATTCGTCAAATCAGCAAATCACAATAATTTATCAATATCAACATCATCATCAAATTAAAAAATGAAGAAGTGTTTTGATTAGCCAATCACGAATCGTTTTAGAAATAACGTGTTAGGTAGAGTTACTTTACTACCTCGTGTTTGTTACAGTTCATAGTTCGGGTTTCTTCGTAATTCTACGGATTTAAAACAAGAATCAAGAATACAGAACAGTATCTGTCAAAGTGTTAATCAGATAATCACTCAATATCCGTCATTCGTTCAAAATCCTTCTCAAATTCGAAACATGAATCAACAGGTGGTGCAAGAAGCTGTATTCTTACTTCGACGAAAAGTACAGGTAGCAATAGTACTTTATGTAATGGAGAATTGTCATGAAAATCTCGCGGAAAATGAGAATATATTGAACTACTTTAAATATATGCAGCAACAGTACAGAAAAAAAGTTGACCGGTGTAATTTGTTATTGGAACGAAAAATATTATACGATCAAATGTTACAACTTGTTCCAAAAATTTGTGAATTCCAAACGAAGTTCGAATTATTTTCGGTTCCAATGGAAATTGATTTAGAGGGTGAAATCGACCCGGTTTACGTCAACTACTCCTTGAGGTTATCGGCAATAACTGAATTTCTAGACGCACTTCATTTCTTGCAATTGCTACTTAAAAAGTCCAAGAGTGTTTCAAGTGCGGATATCCTTTATGTTTTTTCCAAATTACAGAATTTTCATTTTGATTACCTCAACAGTGAACAAAAAATCACCAAGATATCAACTAACTCATTAAAATTATCCGTGCAGCACATAAATCTGAAGAAAGTTGCGAGAGAATGCGTAATTGAAATCGTAAAACTATTCAAGATTTATTTAAGCGACATGCCTCGAAAATCTAGTCTTTCTCACAAGGAAGCTTTAATTTGGATGAAAAAAGCGAACCGTATCCTAATAAAATGTATGGATAATTTAGCTTACGAAGGGCAATATCAAGATATAGTAATAAACCTATTACAGGAATCGCTTGAATACACGTTCTCACAATATCAGTCAAAAAATCTTCATTATGACTGTTACCGCAAATATCTGATTAAGGAATGGAAAAACCATAAATTATTATGTACCAACTCGTTGAATATTCTTACGCTATGTCTCGAAGAAATACGTGAGAAAGGGAATGATAATTTAGATAAGAAGAAATGTATCATTACTTTGAAGTATTTTATGTTATTTTTGAAAACGTATTGCGAGATTCATTACGAAAGAAAAGAAGCTTCTTCGTCAGAGCAAAAGGAAAATTATTCATATTCATTAGATAGTGACTATTTAGAGACGTGGACTAAAAGCATAGCTCCCTTTATAACCTCTGATTGCCGATATTCTATCATACCTTCACTAGCCTGGTCATGTTTCAAAATAATATCATCTACGGAAAAAATGGACTCTACAGAAAAAGGCGTGTCCAAATATTGTTAAAGCTGAATATTATTAAGTATAGTTTTGAAAATAAGTACGTATATCTACATATATACGTGTAAATTGCACTCTAATACTCCTTATAGTGTTAAAGTTGTTCTAAATTGTTGTAAGGATGTTATTGAAATAATACTGTTTAAATTTGTTTAGCAATAAAATACTTTAATGACGATTGTACTTTTCAGCGAAAAGATATCGGAAAAAACATTTTGAACGTTTCGTAAGGCAAATACGTATCACCGTTGTATTTCAATCATGTTTCGTTTTTACGTACACTGCGAATTTCGTCAATTCTTTCATCACGAAACCAACACTTTTAGACACATAGTTTGGAAATCGAAAATGAAATCAGACAAAAAGAATCATTCAAACCCGTATCAAAACAAAATTTTCTTTTAACTTATTTACAAAATAACTCTTACAAACGATTGTATTAACGAGGCCTTAATGTTGATTCATTATCGATCTGTTATCGTCAACTCGTCGATACTCCAGTCTTCATAACTGCCATCAGGCAAATATCTTCGAATAATAAGCGGGATTTTTCTAGCCTTCAGTTCTTTCATAGCGATTTGCAAGGGATCAGTTTCTCCTTCTAATTCTACCATGATAGGAGCACACATAGCAATCTGTAAAGCTCTAGTACCCAAGACTCTGGCTCGTTCATACCTACAAAAGATTTGTACACAACAAATGCTCCAGTGTGGGTCTTATTACTTATACAAAGTATGGGAATTACTTGGTCATGTATTTTGTTGTTATTCTATTAGCTTTAGGAACACTACCGGTTTGTGAACCGTCATCGGGTGGTAACACATCAATATTTTCACCTCCTGTCTATTATATGAAAAATAGTTATTAAAAAAATGCCGAGCAAAAACACGTGAAAATATGATGCATGTTATACCTACCTCAGGTTGATCGAATTCATCCAAGTCCCCTTCTTCAGCTTCTTCGAAATCATCGCCTTCACCTCTGTTGAAATAATTTAAAATGATTTCAAGAAATGAATTAACACATATAAACGAGGTAAATGGAACAGAACATACTCATCCATAGCGTATTCTTCGTCTGCCATATTTTGTCTTGTCTTAAATTATGAAATGTTTCAAAATTTTTTAATTTTTAGTGCGACTTTTCACTGTATATTTATTGTTGATTATGGGAAATTGAAAAATTTGTTTTTGGCGTTTTTTTTGTTTTTTTTTGCGACTGCGGTTTTGATCATCGATCTTGACATATTTTGACATTTGACGTTGGATGCGACATGCAATACTATGCACGGATTTTCATCTCCGCCCAGTCACGAACTCACGACTTTTTCAATGTTTATATTATTTTCATTTCACCTTTCTCCCGCCTCACCATACCAATAATTTTTCGATAAGCAACGTCCCGACGTCTTTTTATGCTAATGACTAAATGTGACGTCAGAGTATAACCACGAATTCGAGATAACAAACTACGCTTCTCGTATTCGAAAATCGTGCTGACAGCCTGACAACGAGTTCGTAGTTATTTTGTTAGTAATATTCCGTATGGAAATTGTGATTTCTGTTACATATGTGGTATGATAGATTTGAAAATTTGAAAACAAATTTTCTGGTGTTTTTCTGAAAAGAAAATGTTTTCCAACGATTCCAATCAGTCGAAAGATTCAGTAAATGCAACATCGAAAGCAGTAAAATTCAAAGAAGCTTTACTGACAGACCAGCAAAAAAGGGATATTAAGGAAGCCTTCAATTTATTTGATTACGAAGGACAAGGTAAATTGAAGACCAAAGAATTAAAAGTTGCAATGAGAGCCCTAGGTTTTGAGCCAAAGCGTGAAGAGGTGAGAAAAATTCTTGTTGATATGAATAAGGAAGAAAGTGAATTTCTCACTTATAACGACTTCGTTGTCATCATGTCCCAAAAATACACTGAAAAAGATGTAATGGATGAAATTCGTAAGGCTTTTCAATTGTTTGACGATGATAATACTGGATTTATCACTATAAAGAATTTGAAAAGGGTGGCTGAAAAATTGGGAGAAAAATTCAAGGATGAAGACTTACAAGAAATGATCGAAGAAGCTGATAAAGATGGAGACGGTGCTATTAGCTTGGAAGAATTTGCGTTTGTCATGCAAAAAACCAATTTATATTGAGTAAGATTTTTGTTTGTATAAAAAATCGAATCATAATAATTCTTCAAATTCATGCCATTCTAATGGTTTCCAGAGCTGTGGTATGTTTCACGATTTTCATAATGTCATCCATTTAATCTAGTCTTATTTTTAATACAGAAATCAATGTTATTGTATAAATCATTTATTTCTTTATTCAATACATATTTGTACTCGAGTTTTTATAAGTGTGACAGCATTGAATATTGGTTCATGAATACAAAAAACGAGAAAAAAATTCGAAAATTGTACATTTGTACGAAAAAGTGAAATAAATTGCGATTAAAAAAAGGGCATTTCAGTTTCATTCAAATGTCAAAAATTTTGACAAAAAAAAACATTTCAATCAACTTTGAATTTCCAGCACTTTCATGAGATTGTATGTACTTTTATTTGAAACAAAAAGTAAAAACAAGAATTACTGATAAGCTTAAAAAATGCATGAAGAAATTTTAATTACCAAAGGAATGGAAAGCATCATTCAATGCTTCTACATCCTGCAAATTTTTATAAAAATTTTGAACCATCAGTCGCATACTTTTTGCTAAAAATTTATTTTTCTTTACTTTTTCTTTGATAATTTCATTCATTTGATCAAATTCAAGGAACACATTTTCTAAATCTGGTTCGTCTATTACAGGATAAAAATCACTATGCGAAAATAAAGCATTTACTATCACAGAATCTGTTTGACGTTTTGCACTACAATCGAATATTTCATTATCTGAACAGGACATATTTTTGGCGTCGAGTAATTCAATCGCGCTTTTGTCTTGAATTGATACTACCACAGAATCGGATTTATCTGAGTATTCATTCAAAACAATAATATCTTCATTCGAATCAGAAGAAATAGGAACAGGATCACAAATGATATCATTTGATATGTTCTTCTCGCTTTGATCTGAATTGGAGGAAAAATTTGAGTACGATTGATCGAATTTTTGTGCGAATTCGGGGAAGTCATGTACCTTCTTTAATTTCGGTACAGTAGTAAATACTATTTTGGAATTTCTCATTTTTACATCTGATGAATCTGTAGTGTAAGGAACATGTATGATATTTCTGGATTGAGTACAATGATCGTTTCTACTCATCGCACTGTACCCGAAATTAGATGGAGAATGGTTTGCAATTTCATTACTGTAGTCTGTAGCGTCATCCGAATGGTACGCGTCGACGTCAGGTAATGGAGAACAATTATTACTAATATTCAAATTATCATTTCTTGCGATAGCTTGAGAAACATCAACCGACTGATCAACGCGATTACCTTCATCTTTCGATGAATTTCGCACACCAATAAGTTCCTCGTCTTTCTTCTTGAAACAAATGCCACGGTAATTGTACACCCATGACTTATTAGGACATATTCCTCTATCGCCAACGACAGTGGAGAATTCATCGCCGTATTGCTGCTCCAAGTCTTTTTTGTGCTGCAATAAAGCTTGCGAAGGGGTCATTCCCGACATGAACATATTTTTGAATTTCGTTTTGACCTCTTCGATAGGTTCTCGAAATTTTAGCACCTCTAGGCTGTTCAACACGTGGTTATGAGTGTGAATCAATCTCACCTCGGCATAATTTCGTCTAAAAGGATAACAATAATTTAAAATAACAAATAAAAAGAAACTTTTTACCTTCACCAATTAAACATTATTTGTTTACAATGGTACATAAAATAATTTTATCATCATACAACTGACTTTTTTATTTAACACTGTGTATCACAAACAAAAATTTCAAGAATAAGTTACTCACGTATCGTTACTGAGAGCAAATAATTTCAAAGCTATAGAAGCTTCGCACTTGGTATGTTTCGCACTGACATGAGTACTATTGGCTTTTGGTTTTGTATTGTGATGACATCCATATTTAACCTGATTAGTGAAATTGAGATAAATCAAAATACAACCTTGTTCTTGAAAAAATTTCAATAATACATACTTGATAAATCACGTTGGACTTGATAGTCCTATGTACAGATCGTTTTCTTAGTGTTATTTTATTCTTGTATTGAAATTCATTGATCCATTTATCAATTTCTGCTCGATTTTTAATGGACATTGTAAATTTGGCTTTAAAATGTTCTTCAACTTCATTTAATACAGAATACCAGATAACATTCAATGAATTTGTCATACTGGGCAGAATATTCTGTAAAAACATATTTTGAGTAAAAAAAACTAATAATACGACACATTTTTGATATGTTCCACTCAACGTTTACTTTTAAAAATTGATAATTATCAGTTTCAGATAAATGTCTGCATCTCATGTGATTCTTGAGAAGACCTTTCTTTTGAAAAAGTTCACCACATTCACCGCATTCATAAGGATTATCGATCTTTACGTCATCTTCTCCATGCCTGTTTTTTCTATGCACTCGTAAAGCAGCTTGATTATCGAAAGCAGCAGTACAAGTATTACAGAGAAAACGGACGCTGTATTCTAATTTATCTTCATCAATTTTGTGAATAGACACTTGATGACGTTTAAGATTTGTTTTACGTGAAAACGTTAAAGAACATACTGAACAAGTGTAGTCGGTTCCCTGAACAAAAAATAATCCTAGCTTGTGACAAATTCACCGGAAAAGTTTCTTGAAAAGTAAATCCTGAGAAAAAGATTTTTTGCATACACGACTTAGTAGTAATAATCAAAACTTACTTTCCGGCGAAGGTTCATCTGAATTCGGTGAATATTTCGAAGGTGCTTTCTTAAATTACTCATTTGAGTAAACGTATTCGAGCAGACATAGCAGGGAAAGATTTTGGGCTAAATTAAAATACAAATATTAGAAATAGTTTTAAAGTGATAATCTTGGGGAATTTCAAGGGGAAAAGATATAAAGATTGTTTACTTTCTTCAACGGCGGAACTCTACATGAATTGTGTATGAATATCACCGACATGATCGATATTTCACTGCAAAAATATAAGTGAAAAAAATTACAAAATCAACAAAATTGCTTTTTAAGAATATTATTCACAATAGTGAAGTTCCAAAATGAATAATATCGAACGAGTAATAGCTCCATTATCACTTTATAAGATGTTCTGTTTCAAATTTTATATTTCAACATTAAAAAAGCGCGAATGATCTGAAAATAAGGAAAATAACCTTTTGCTGTTGAAAAATTGTCAATTTTGTCAGTTGATTATTTTTTTGTTTTGGTGGGGACTTGTGTTATCAATAATTATTTGTGTTTGTGCACATGCCACGGCACGTGCACACGAAATATGAGCATAAAATCACGTCACGGGGGTTCAAGAGCAGCGCCTCTACAGAGATTTACCGCTGTGACCAGCAATCGTGCATCTTGTCATTTTAGTGTCTATAAAGCCACTGAAAAAAAAAATGATAAGTGATAACCTCTTCAAGTTGAATAGTGTAAACCAAGCAGTGAAAATATAGAGGTTGAAAATTGGAATTAAATTTAATTTATTGCAAATGTCGTCATTACGACTTATTACGTCCTCATTTCGGGCCAATGTTTTGAAGAGCAGAAGTATTATTTCGAGCAATTATGCAGTTCGTCGAAGTTACCATTATGCTGAAACAGGAGGTAATTATCGTCTTTGCATTCCACCTCCACCAGAAACTGGCTTAAAATGGAGAGCTGTCACGGCGTTACAGTCACTCATGTGGTGTTGGGTATTTTATAACTTTTGGTATAATCCGGAATGGGTAATCGGGCATTTGCAATTTGAACCTCCAGATCCGTCCACATTCACCGACGAGGAATTAGGTATACCTCCCGAAGGAGAGGACGATGAACTTGATTTGTAGAGTTTGCGTACTAGTTTTGTTGTTAGTGTTTCAATTCGTAAAATTTGTTTTGTACTGCACGCATTAAGTGATATACATATACGACAGGAAATCTTGTACAGGAATCTTTCCATACAATAATTACTTGAAGTTCCGTAAAACAATTTTATTGATAAGCAAAATGATATAATATAACTCGAATGTACAAAGATAGATAATACATAGAATAAATCCACACTACATAAATAGCCTAAATTAATACAATTATACATTACAATCGTCAATTATTATTTTACTTCTCATTCCTATTTTGGTAAAATAATATTTTACGTAAAAGTTTCTAATCTGTTGAATACGCCTTAATTTTTCACGTTTTTCAGTCTGTAACTCATGTTCTTCAATGACCAAATTGATAAAACAATCTTTACTCTTTTGAATAACATTATTCGCTTTCGTAATTACATCAATAGATATACGAAGTAAAAAGAATTTTAAAAAATGGCGATTTTCTGCAAAACGAGGAGGCACTTTGATTATTGAACTTAATTATGAAAGAACACCATGGTGGAAGGTTCGAAAATTGAAAGAAAATTCTGTAAATAGAAAGATTAAAGAATCAATAAATTTATATCGATTACGCACATGAAATATATTTGAATAATTATTCTTATCGTTCGCGAAAAGCGATATTTTGCATAATGTATACACATCGAAACTTATTAATAAATAAAGCTTCGAGTTCGTAGGTTCATCACAGTGGAAAATTCCTCTAGAATGAGCAAACAAAACCATTTCTTGGTTAAAATCACAAGCCGCGACCAATTACAATGTTACAATGAAGCCCAGTCACCAGCTGAAAATTGAGGGCATACGCTGAGCTCCAATGGCAACAGTTCACAATGCTCAAATAAGATGTAATATGCATTTTACACACGAGACCAACAATTAATAAAATCAGCGGTCATGTGTATTTTTTGACTTGAAAAAAATTTGTTAAAACGGCCTCTCAATCGGTTTTTGCAGAGTCAATTTGAATGTAAAGAACCCAGGGGATCTTGATGCTTTCATATCGTTTGCAAACGATCGTAATACTCAATATTTAGGCCAGTGTTGCACAAAGTGATCTGTTTAGAGAAGTGGTACATGAGAATTATGCTCCGTAAAATTTTTCTTATGTTCCTTAACAAATATAAAGCACTTTTACCACCATATGTCTCTTACCTGATGTTTAATTCATCTGTGAGCTAACGTTTTGTAAAAACTCGTAATACGAAATTCCCAACTCGGTTTTATCTTCAACTAAGCGTTCGAAAAACTTAGTTCTCATTGCATTGGTATCTCTGTAAGTCATTTATCATAAAATTATATCGAACGTCAAAATTTCCTCAATACTATTTCATGAAATTTATTACTTTATAATATAAATGACGACTTCATTTGGTTTCTTCGATTGTAAATAACTTATGAATGTATTAGCTAACTTGTTTTCAGCTGATTCAATATTCGGTAAATCATCCTAATATTTATGAAAGGAAAAAAATCAACAAGAAATGTAATCATTCTAGGAGTACTCCAAATTCACTTACTAAATCGTCCGGAATTGCTGCAAAACTGGAATAGCCGAATAAATTCTGGCACACGGGAGGTGGCACATTGTGACCTATAAAAATGGTGAGCGAATCTCCCTCATCTAGCAAATATACACCAGTACTATCCACACGTTCGGCAGATAACTGAAGTATACTAGGCATGGGTACTACTTTCCCGTCGACTTCTTGTTGAGGCTGAAACGTTAATAATTCATATCGCCGATAAATGGGTGAATTGAAATTTTCTAGAAGATTATACTTACTTGTTCTCCTAAATTAACTAAAGAATATAAATCCGGATAAATAATTTGCACTAGTCTATCCAACGGAGTACACTTCATCTGATACATCGCGTACACCCTATCATCGGATTTTGTATTTTGTGACAGCCGGAATGCAATCTACAAAAAAAGTTTAATGAGTACGGTTTTTCTATTTCTTCGCTATTTCTGTTTACGTAGTGAAAATCTATAATAACTTACGCTTTTCATTAATCCTAATACATAAATTGGAAATAGAATTAAATTATTTGGAGCAAATAAGGATCCTGGTTGACCACACGAAACCACCATTTTATATGTGCTTAAAATATCACAGACTGCGTTTACAAATGCTTCCCTGGCATCCGCCACAGATGACTGCAACGATCTGTCAACGGCTGCAAAACGGTACTCAATAGCAACACTTCAAAACAGTTTTTTTCTGATAAATTAGCAAATAATTATTATACAAACCCATTTTTGCCAACAATCCTGCTATACATTGCTGATCGGCGGATAACAACACATCATGCAAATTATTTGCAACTGGTAAGCACAACGTATGCACTCGTATTCTTCTTTCCCCTAATATGCAAAATTAATACAAATAATTCTATCGTAAAACAACGAATCATTGAATTTCATTTTTTTAACTACCTTTACTCGAAGTGTATAGCAGAGCGGCTTGAAAACATACAGTTTGTAAGTCGGATAAACTTTCATCTATTGACACTTGCATTCCAAACCCAGCATCCGGATTGATATTAGGAAGTGCTAGCAAATCGGTGGTACGTACGAAGAAGTTACCGTGAAATGAATGAATAGATAAACCTCTAAAATGTTTAAAAAACCGGTAGTTTCGTTTTCTATTGAAACTGTCTTTTTTACATTTCTTCAAAAACATACTTGGTACAACGCATTCGCATTACAGCCTCAAAACCGATTTTTCTCGTCAAATAACGCTCGAAATTTTTCACTAATTTCTCAACATCCTTGTTGTTTTTACTATTAAACGATGGAAAATGATACATGCACCCACCTGACACTTGTGCCACTCCACCTATGAAAAATATCGGTATCAGTATCAAACTTGATAATATTTTAGAGAAATTTAATTTTAATCGAGTAACTCACTTATTGTAGCCAAATCTACAAATCCGGAATTTATAAAAAATAAATCAACAGCGATATGCTGGCTGTTACAATCCAAGGCTAATTTTTTGTAAAAATCGGTCGCAGGATTTAAATGAGCATTTTTATTATTGCCCTTTTGACTCGAGTCTTCTCGTGGCTTCAAAGCACCTGGCCCATAGTTTGGTAAACATGAAACGAAAACAGAGACTCTACCACCCGTTGGTGACTAAAAATACATATCAAATTGAAAAATACAAAAATACGAAATTAATTTCACAAATAAAAACACACCATCAATTTATAAGCAGCTTGTAAAGCAGCTCCAAGAGCACAATTCGTGTCAGACGATTCTTTAAATTTTTCTGGTATCTGTTCCAATAAATCCTTAATAAGATCCATTTGCTCGTGCAAATTGACTATCAAATTTTCCGGAGATGGAATGAAAACATCTACGCAAAACAGTTGCAAATGTGTAATAAAACTTACATATAAATTATATAATCATGACTCACCATCCACGTCGGTAACTATCAGTTCGTGTGGTTGATTCAACATTTCTCCTAGATCGTAAAATCGCACAGCAGAGTCTACAGTTATGAATCCAACAGCTGTACGAGTATCTCCGGGTAATTTACTCAAATTTGCATATAAAACTTCACAAACAGTGGAAAGGTATCCAGTTTGGGAGGCGATACGAGACACGTCCAGAATGAAAAGATAAATTGCAGGTTGAGGAGGTCTCACCTAAAATATTCATAGATTAGACAATTTCTTTCATCATCACGCCTCACAAAAACAAAGTAATACCATATATTCTGAAGATGCTATGAATTCGATAGTAGCGTTTTTCACTTCGGGACGACGTAACGGATCATCATTCATTTTCGTTACCGGATTATATCTAAAGTCGTCTGGTACTGCAATTGATATTTCATTAAATTTAAATGATAAACAAGCGCACAATATTTATAGAGAAAAAAACTTACAATCATTAGTTCTGAAACACAAATTACATTTCCAGTGCCTATTATCGACGAAATAAACAAACGGATTTATATAAGTCCTACACGATCTACATCTGACTATGGTGCTGCACTGAATCACAGATAAATGCTGAAACATTGCAAGATTAAGGAAATGAAAATTGCTGTATAAAATTTACAAGTAGTTAAAACATACTGTTAAATCGCGGAATGGATGAAGAAGAATACCCAGCGGTAGTCTTGATTTATCAAGCAAACTTTTTGTTTCTGGTATTTTTGTCAACGTACATCGAAAAACACTGAAAAATTGAATGCAGTTAAATATAAATGCCTAATATTAACGATAGTCCCTGCCAAATCATCACAACGTTCTACATGCAACATACAACAATTTCAGACATGATTCGAATAACTTTAATTAGAGATACTTACTCAGGGTTACAATTGCAATCTGATGCAACGTCTGGAGGCAGGTATATGCTAGGAGCTTGAATTTTTTGTTTTGGTAATATATCTCGCATACGTAAAAGGTCACAGGAATCAACACCTCCTCCCTATTCAAAAAACAACCAAACGATATGATACAAAAATGTGTAAAACGCACTTCGATAAAAATATAGTCAAATTATTAGATGTTTCTTTACCACCGATTAAATTGAGATTACTTACTCGAAAATTCTGAAATCCTTGCTTGGTGACGCTCAAATTATTAAACTGCCTAGTCATTGGATCCACCGAATGATCTCCAGACTACAAATTGAAAAAAAAAATAATTACGTCAAAACCAAAAAATAAAACTAAAAGAAATCCAATTTAGAACTTACTGGTGGATATTTGTAATTGTTATAGGATGAACCTTGCGGATATTGACCATAATTTTGAACTGGAACCTGATGCGCTGGATAACCGTTTACTTGATACATTCGATTATTATTGGGAGATTGTTGATTAACAAACGGTGGTTGTTGAACTTGAAAAGGTTGACTTTGTGGCGGAGCATAATTAGACGAAAATGAATTCCCCGCTGTAGGTGGTATGGAATGCATACTTGGCTGATTTGGTGGATTATAATTTGGCATTCTTACATTAGGGTAATTCTGTTTATTACTAATTAGAGGAGACTGTAATTGCGATCTAGCGTATGTAGCTTGTGAAGGTGGATATGGTGGAGAAGCATCATAAGAAGCGCCATTTTGATATGAAGAATTATTTTGATTGGGAGGATGCGCTAAATTAGGAGCAGTGTTACTTCCAGTGTAGGGTGGATTTCTAGGATGCATTATTGCTTCAAGTACGATTTATGAAAAATCAATCTTGCTAAATATCATTCCTAGATAAACCGAAGTCAAATTTTCGAGCACCAGAAGTGAAAAGTCTGCTGCATTGATACCTGCAAATTTAGATCAATGATTACTTACATGTATCAATTTAATGAATTTAATGAATGAATAACTACAACGATTTGGTTGCTCATAAAATCAACCAAGTCTCAAGGATAAGTTAACACAAAATGTATAATGGAAATCAACTACAAAGATTAATGAAAATTCACGTGTATTTTGAATGCAGAAAATGAAAACACAATTGATTCAGAATAATACGAGAGAAATATCAGAAAAGGTTTGAAATTGCATTTCTATTTTCAAACCTGAGAGCGTATTCTTCTGAATTCAAAAAATTAGAAAAGTAATTACAAAATGTCTCACCTTTAGTACAGTTTGGACGCTTGAGGATTACGAGATTTCACTGTTAATCAGCATTAGCCTCGAAAAACTAGTAATTATTAATAATTTATGAATTAAAACCAGGCGCAATTATAAATAATTATTAAACTTTTTGTAATAAAATCCTAAATTCCAACGCATCATTGTTGACGGGTTTCGATGATTTCTCATAGTTCCAAATTAATTTCTCAGGCCTTGTAATAAAAAACATTTATTCACTGCGCTCTATTGGGACTGTCAAGCAAAGTGTCTGATATCTGGTGGTAATTGATGAAACTAACGAAGAGGTACCGATGAGACGTCGATCAGCGCAATCATAGCGCAATCATAGAATCATACACTTTGGTTGCGAAATTTTCAAAATTTACTAGCAATTTTCGAATTAAAATACAGAATTTTAATTTCTGACTCCTAGCGGTTCCTTATTGAATTTACAAAGAGGTACCTCACATTAGCGCTCCAACAGATTTTGACTGTACCAATTGAAAAAACTATCATTCTCTATGGACCGTGCAAGCGGGCTGGGGTAGTGACATCGGTACTCTGTAGTGGCCAGTGGGTCTACTCTAATATCTGGGGCTGGGTCTGGGGTGAGATGGGCTGAGCAACAATATTATTATTTTTTTTTCAACTTTTTAGCTGTTTCAATCAATTTTTAATCGAATAATTATTTAGGTTGTTTAAGTTGATGATTTCAGAACTCCAAAAGATTTAAATTATTTATGTGTAAGTTTTTAAATGAAAATAGTATAACAATCTAAAAGTTAAGTCATTCTTAGCTTATTTACTGCAACGGTTTTTGAAAATTCAACAATAAAAACATCTAGTAAGTTGAATGATACGTTGCATAATTTAAAAAATTCTACTCGTAATAAGCAAGAAGTTAAAAACATTATTAATCTTTATTTCAACAAATATAATTTTACTGTCTCATTACATGAGTGTTACAGGTATTCACTTCAGTAGGTAGCAAGTCTTATTTTAATTTCATTCCTTGTTTCATCACGTACTTGTCTATCGAACAAAGCCACAATGAAAAAATGAACAAAAATTACAAAGATAATAATTATACGTAAAATTAAACAACATGGCGAGAAAGAAGAAATGACGCGAATTTGTCTTACATCACCACATTACTACTTGACCGACGAATCAAAAGTTTCATCATTTCCTAACCTAACTGCATAGACAACAAATTATTAATGATTTACAAAATTTTCTCTGCAAATATTAAACGTGGTGACGCTGAACAAGTCTTAATTATATCAAATAAAACTGGTAAAAGATTTGGAACAAAAAAAGAACACATTAAACAGAAAGGAATTATGAGTGTCCGCGTGACTAATCCACATCGCTTAAATTTGAAATTGTTTCTTCATACTCTTCTTCAGAACTTTCATTTGTTGTGCAACTATCTTCGTCATCGGAATTTTCAACGCATTGATCTCGATAGAGGCTAATGTAGTTCATAGGTAACTTCGTTTTTACCTCACATTTACGCATCAATCTTTCAACTGCATGATTTGTTTCGATTTCCTACAAAACGTACGAAATTCGTAAAGACACGTTATTTGTAAAAGAAATGGGATGAATTACGACGTACGAGAATAAAAATTACCTTAAGATGTTGAAGTTGTTCTTGGTGATAGAAAATTGATTCTTTCAACGACAGTAATTTCGTTTGACCAGAAATACTCTTAGGAACATAGGCAGCTGATATTTCCGGTTCTTTACTGCTAGCTGTACTTCTGGTGAAAATTTTGTTCAATGATTTATTAGGGTAAAATTTTCTTTTATCGTTGGCTTCACTTTTTTTGTCAATACGTGAACATAAATGTTTAGCATATAAATCAATGTTCAAATCGGCGGTATCATTTTCTTCAATATCTGATGGTTGTGTTAACGTGACCTGTTGTTCAGTTCTACAAAAATAAAAAATTGGATTCAAAAATTATCGTAAAGGGGATCGTTTTTCTTACATTATAATAATCAAGTTACTTGATCAAAGGTCGTTTTGAAACACTTGTACCGGAATGAGTAGCAAGAATCATCAATGGATCTCTTTCATTTTCCCTGCCCTCCGAAACGTTTACATCTTTTATAGCATCATCGGAAACTCCATCAGTACCTGTCCATTCCAATCTATTCAGAGCTTCTTTCGACTCATCAACATTCAAGTTTGATAGTAAAGAACATAAATTTTCTTGTTCTTTTCTTCTCTTCAATTCATTTTCTACTTTCATGCAAAAACGTTTTATTTTTTCACCTTTATCAGGAAGCTTTTCGATACACTTTCTGAAACAAAAACGGAAAAAAAATTCTTATGACAAAGTAATCGTAAACTGAAGTTAATCCACAAATACGTACTTATTATTGAGTAATTTTCTTTGCCGGTTTAGTACGTCCATTAGTTCTCCTTTACTTACTGAATGTAAATCGACAAAACCGTCCTTCTCGTTTTGCGATTGCATGGATTTTTCACAAGTTTCGCCGAAAATCAGAGTGACTGTCATTAAGTGACAAAATATTCCTTTACAAGTTACAACCGAACCAACTTGAATAAAATAATCAGTTTAGCGATCAGATTCAGAATTTTTCAAGCATAAAAGCAACGAAAATTCTAAAGTTTTAGATTTTTTTTCCACTTGTTTGTGTTTAACTGTTTACGGCTTTACGCGCCTTATCAATATTTGATCCGATGAATCCTGGATGAATCCAAATTCACATTTGTGGGTTTATGGCTTTGTTTGTGATTGTTCTTATAACGTAATAAAGGCTTACAAAATACTACGACGTCATTTTTCACATTTTAGAATTCGGATTTGGATTTGATTTTGATAAACCGGAAAATGAAAGGTGTCTTAGTCTATAGATTTTAATTTTATGTAATTAGTTGTGTAAGAAATTCTTGTAATTAGAAATAATCATTTTATTTGTACGGCGTACGATATTATGATCATTGGCACAATGAATAGATATTTTTTACTGTTTTTAAGAAACCCCCGTTTCGCAAAAAGTAAACAGGTAAAGTAGATTCTTGTACATGATCGAAAGCTGAAAGTCGTTAAAATTATCTTATTTTTGATTAATGTCAAATCTTACTTCTCTTCTTTGTCTATTAAAAAATTTTTTAGAATGCCGTTTACTATAGCATGATGGACAAAATGCCGACTATTCAAATTGAACCTGAACCGCTTAACATTGAGGATGTTCCTTTGAAAAAACAGCATATCAGTCGTGCTATGAAACATCATATGGAAAAAGCCGCAGCATGGCGTAAGTTTTCCATTATATCTCTTTGTTACAAGTTTTAATTCACTTACGTACAAATTCTTTGTAGAAAAATTCATGAAAGAAGAACGACATCAATTTGAGATCGGAAAACGTCATTTAGCCAACATGATGGGGCGAGATCCGGAAACCTTCACTCAAGAAGATATAGATGTATTGTATCTTTCAAGTGATGATAATCGTATTTTATTCATTTACGTTTCTAATTGCTCGTTGTATTGTTTTTAAAGGAATCAATAGAATATTTATTTCCTTGTGGACTTTTCCAACCCAAAGCAAGACCTATAATGAAACCACCGGAAGAAATATATCCGTCAAAAAAAGATGCTTCTTTTGATTTGTCAGGCAGACCTTTCCATCCTTTTTTTTACACTGGTACTCCCAATTTATACCAACATATCAGTGTACGTTGAATGTATACCGTTTATTTTTGTTCGTAATTCATAAATTCTGAGCCATTTGTTTCATTTCAGGATGCGGTTAAAATTTTGAATAGTTTGAATGAATTTGAAGATAGAGTTATTGCTGGTACAGAAAATGGTGACGGTTATTCTCCTGTGTAAGTGTGCGATTTTGTATATCGTTTGATTAATATTTCATGGATTATAGTCATCACCTATGAATATCCATGAGAAAGATTTATCTACCTGTGCTAATATAGTGGCATAAAATTCGATAGTTTTCTCACGTAATTACATTTCGATGAAATGTTCTTTGTTTAATTATTTGTATTATTTTTGTGTCGTTGTAAATGTGAACTGAGATTATGATATATTGAGAACTATCTTATTTATTAGAGATATGGAAGCAATACGGTGGTTTTCAAAGGAAGAAATGTCAAAAAAATTGAATGAAAAAATCAACGACAAGGAAGTAAGTTACTCCAACCTACTCAGTTTTAGGAAGTGGGTGTTTGCTGAAGAAATTTTCATATTTCTGTTTCAGTATGAAAATTTAATAAATACTTTGAAAGTAATTGCCGAACATCCATATGCTTCTAAAGTCAGAGAATATTTCAATAATTACACCCAATTTATTTCGATGAATAGGAGATCAGTTCAACCACAGAAGGTGGGTATCAGTTGGTTTCTTTGTGTTGCAATATTTTTTATTTGTTCATTTACTACTTTGTTTGTAGGTGGATGTGTTAGAGGACGGTAGAAAAAAAGTTATAGTAAATGGTAATATCATGTCTTTCTACGTGTATGAAAATTTCCGTATTTACTTTTTTTGTTTTAACCGGTATTTTTTTCTTCATAGATATTCATCGAAAAACTTCTTTAGTCGATGTTATCGCGTACTATCCAGGAACTGGGAAGTTTTCGATTGATGGAAAAGATATACACTATTTCGAAAATATTCAAGCTAAAGAAATGGTAACGTAGAAAAATCTAATTTTCGTTATTTTAATAGATTTGCTTTGGTGCAAAACAAAATTTGGTATGAAAAGAAGTGTAATCAGCCAAATCATAAAACCTCGTTAATTTTCTTTTTACGTATTTTCAAAGTTTAATCGCGACTAGCTGATTTTACTGACGAAAAAAAGTACAGCGATCGTAAGATCACTATTGTCGCTATGAATGCTAAGTTAATTTATCACCTCTTTTTTTTTTATTTATCATTGAGAGAGCATTTATTGCGTGAACTCTGATGGTTTAGTTTTATTTATTTTGTTAACATTATGAAAAATGTTCTGCTTTTGCATAAAATCCAGCCTACTTTCAAGTTGAGCAGTAACCTAAATCCTTCTGAGCTTTGATTCCTATTCCAATATTTTTTTTCTTGCCTCTGACAGTTTATTTTTAGCTATTACGATGATGGTTATATATCACCCGTGCTTGGAAACATTTTACTAAAACGTCGTAATAAGTTACAAAAGAAACCTGTATTGTAACGCAAATATTGACCTTTAAAATAGTCGTTATCGTGAGAACAGCTCATTAATACCGACTCAAACGATACAATTCGCATCCGGAATATGAAACAAACTCGCAATCATTTTTCTCGACCTCGATGGGTTTCTGGAGTCGCTCGAAGAAGACCTTTTTGTTTCTTTAATGCGTGAATATTACAGAAGGAAGTGTTCGGTAGTATTACTCGGTTGGTGATGGTAACAGTTATTATTATTATTACCAACCCTCGAAGCAGGCACTCGGTCATAAAAAAAAGTCATTATACAATAATCAGGTTGTTAACCTAACCTGATTCGATAAAATTTGCGTTCTATATTATGATCGTATAAAATTAGAAACTTTATGAAAATTGATGTCGCTTAGAATAAGTTCTCGATGCATCAACCATATTTGAATTATTTTTGACATTTTTTTCCTCGGCTTATACGGAAAATGAAAACACCGTTTCATAGGTGGAACATTCGTGCGAATATGTTCGCTATCGTTAGACGATCAAGAGTTCGTGACATTTTCTTACTACTCAATGGAATGTAACATGCATTTTGTGATTTTTTTGTCATTGGCCTGCTGCCGTACTTTATACGAGACGAATTCGTTAAGTTTTCACTAGCAAATTTTCCATAAATTGAAAAACCTAACATGGAATTTGCATGTTTAGGAATACGGTGCTTCTGTAATCCACAAGTGATTCTTTTTTTTAATAATCGCATAAGTGAATGAAGTATAGGAAAAAGTTCCTTTTCGATTAATCGCTTTTTAATTGAAGTTGAAATAGAAATGAATTTTTTGCTCGAAGTTTGCATGGTCATTATTGATTAATAATAGTGAATTTTTAATGTCAATTGTCGTGTGCGCGACCTCTTGAGTTGCAGTTGTACATCGCGTTTTAAGTAAACTTAAAAACCATGTATTTTTTCGAAAGTGAGCATTGTGTCTTGAAATATTTTAAATTGTCGAGTTTTGAAGATGACGAAGAAATGCGTTGCGAATAATCACGATCACCAGATCCAGAGATAATAATTAAACCAAGTTTAATATTTAAATTTGAGATGCATTAACAACGATGATGTTAATTTTTGCTAGAAATTTATTTCCAGTTCGTTCAATTTCACAGTTCTAGAATAAAGCTATTTACGTTTCATTATAAACGGTGAATGAAACTGATTCCAACTATGTGATTGTGTTTTTTCCTTTGTCTTAAAAAATTTTCTTCTGTTTATTACTTTGTGAAAAACGATTTTCGCCTAAATGTAGAGCTCAGGTGGTAGCTGATTGGCGAAAAATCAGTTCTCAAAAAATTAACCTACGAAAATGAGAATTTTTATTCGATTTTAACGGTAGCGTGTACGAATACACGGTGTACGTAGGTGGGAACTCAAACTCCGGTAAACATTTAACAACCATCGGTCACGCAATCATCCTATTTGTTATTATCTTACTTGAAGAGGAAATGGGGAGCGAGAAAGATAGATTAGGTACAATGTTTCTGTTTTACAAAACCCATTTTAAAGATTTTTCCCCCCTTGGAACTGATACAGCGAAATCTTCAATCTGCGTCGAAGATCGTACCGGAAATTGGTATAATTTAAAATTATCCAAATTTCAGTACAATACACTTCCGCTATCTTTTCATCGTGTTTTGGAACCAAGCGTGCATGGATTTATCGTAAAGCCGGCCTTGAACTGTTTCATTCGTCTTTGGTGTAGGAGTGTAAGTGGGTACTGGGTATTGGGTACCCTGAGTACTGGGTAATGCCCGTATAGATTGTATAGGTGGTCAAATTAACGCGCGTTACCTGCGAATGTAATTTTTATTTTTATTCGCTTCATTGAATTCGAATCGATGTTAAGTATTAAAAAATGAAATCGACGAAAAAAGTGATGGGTGTTTGTAGTAAATGAAATAGATGTTATGTTTTAAATGTATAGAAAATGTTACATTTTTTTGAACTGAGCATGGTCTATTATCATTTAACTAGAAGTACTGTGATGTGGGCAGAGTTGTAAAAAGCGGTTTTTTCTGAAAAAAAAAACAAAAAAACAGTTTTCTTTTGTTTTAAACATAGTTTTAAATTGTGAATTTCTTCGCATTTAAAACGCGTTTTTAATGTGTTTTAAATATACAAATTAAAAATTGAAAATTGGGCATTTTCTTTTCATCATTTTACGTATTTTGGATTCAGTTTTTGTTTTGTTGGGTAACACTTTGATTTTGACCTGGCCTTGATTTCATTTTTTTAATCATATAAATTAAAATAAAACGTTGAATTGAAAAATGCGCAAATTTTTTTCGAGATTTTTTTCTTTCCATGACGTTTAAAATTTGTAAGTACCAAAAATATTCAAAATTTCATGTAAAAAACACGAAAGAAACATGTTTACGTTAAAAAATTTCAAACAAAAATTTGTTTTAAACACGGTCTGTGTTTTTCTCGATGTTTAAAACACTGTTTTAAACGTTTGTTTCAAACGTCGACGTTTAAAACAGTCAACTCTGGATTTGGGGCTACTTTGAACTGCAAAGTAGTTTTTCATTTAACACAGCCTAATGGCCAGAAAAACAAGTTTTTTCCGGAGAAAACAGTGTTATCTGGTAGAAGAACCTTTGATTAAGTTATTTTCGTTGTTTCCGTCCCTCTCGTCAAAAATGTTAACAGACTAATACTTAGTTGAAAATTGTTCTTTAATAAAACTCAAAACGAACTTTCGTTTTAAACATCGAGCTTTGATTCTAAAAATCGCGAAATATTTTTAAATGATGCTCTGAACATACATTTATCAAGATTTTCAGCGTTTTCAAGTGTCGCTGAAACAGCAACCTTGTTACAGATCTTTTTCTCAGTGGGGCCACTTTGAACGGTTCTTGTCATTTGCTTACTTTTACACAAATTTGGTGTTTTTGTAGCCTGTTTCGTATTTCTAACGTCGTGAAAGTTGAAGTTATTGTTTTAGCTTTGAAATTACCTTAATTTCAAGTTTTAATAATGTTGCGGAAGTACAAACGAAAGAAAGAATCACGAAGCTATTGTAATTATACTAAAGAAATCTTACAGAAAGCCTGTTTCATTGAATAAATGTTTTTTTTTTTCAATTTATTATCCACAATTTGCTTAAATATGGGCCTCTTTTTCAAAATTTTGAATTTCATCTAATTAAGAGATGCTTTTTCAGGGAATATAGTTTTCAAAGATGTGAGTATATATGTATACAAGGTGGAGTGTTCAAAGTAGTCTTTATACCTGGGGTTACTTTAAACGCTTCGTTTTTTTTTTTTAATAAAATATCCCTTGAAAGAGAGTATTGAAAAATATGTGGATGGTGAAGAGAGGAGGAAGGGGTTATCTAAGATGTGGTGAAAACCATTTTTTTTTAAACTAATTAGAAAAGATGGTAGGAGAAGAAAAGTAAGCGAAGAAGTACAAAACTGTTCAAAATAGGACGACTCACGGTAGAATCTTTCAAATGTCATGACCACGATTTATTAGTATATTTGTGTAGTGGATTGTGTATGTGTTTGAGTTTCTTAATTTGTAACTGTAAATTTATACTAAGTATATACTCTGGGACTCGCGTTGAATGAATTTTATGAATTTATTTTTATAATGATTAATTGGCCACGCGTATTACATCTAAAAAGCATACTCTGCGTAAAAGAAAAGCTGAAAGATCGCCAAGAATCCATTCAGTACTACAATTCGCGTCTTAGCTCTCCGTGCACATAGGTGTGAAAACCCGTTCATTTATTAGTCATACGTTATGCTTGACGTTAAAATGGAAAAAAGATGCGTTATTTTCTCATCCGACGAAAAAGGTGATGGGATTTTCCAGCGAATGCAGGCAAGAAGACCTAACCGGTTACGAAGACGGATTCCGATGACCTTGAACTTGAGGCGAAATGATCTCCATCGATGAGCGGCTGAGCCACAAAGTGCCAGAAAATGACTCATGATCTGTTTTACCATCGAACGCGTTCGTATCGAAAGTGTTGTGAATTTTATACAATGTTTTATAATGTCAGAGTTGCTGTAGGTTAGCGTCAGTGATTATAAAACATTGACGATACTTGTCGTTCTATACAATACCTATATACGTGCGTTTTCTTGCCTGAACCCCACCTTTTCCTCCATTATAAATACCTGACGGTTGTCGACTTCTCGCGTGTTCTTGGTATTCAGCTATTCACCAGTTAGTCTTCCTTCGTACGGCTGTTAATCGACGAACCAGAAAGTTATTTTTTTGAGATATTTTACGTGAAACAACATGAGAATTTCGTTGGCAAAATGAACTTTTTTTTATTTCGGTAATTCCGCTATACAGGTATTTATTTCGATAATTTTGCCGTAATTTTTCGTGCACTTGTAAACGATATTCGGGCATGGCATTTGAGCTTAATGATTGTTTTTACCATCGCGGAAATAACATTTAAGGATGTTAACCCGCCATTTGCACATACGTAAATTGCCGGTAAATTTTGGCTTCGTGTGCAGGTTTTCTATATTGATTTTGTGTCGAGTAAAATGGAATTACATATTTGGACTCGTTTCAATCGTGATTGCGTATTGTGGAGTTTTTTTATTTTTTGGTTTATAATTTTACAAATTATGATTAAATTCAGTTTAACGTAATTGTCGCTTAGTTGTGGTTAGTAAATTTTACGCTATTGAAATTAATTTTTACAAGATATTCTTGACTATTGTTATGTTTCTAACGCCAAAATCAAGTTCAAAGTAGCAGCGTTTTTTTTTAAATAAATTATTATTCTTATTGTCTTTCAATGTCGTCGAGATTATACCAAATGAATTGTAATTGTGATCAAATTTTATTTGTTCCATTGATTTTATTTTTATTTAAAAAAAAATAGAGATGTGATTCTTTAGAGATTTCATAGATTTTCAAAATAACTGATTAATTTGAAAGTTTCTGTTTCATTTTGATGCAATTAATTAACAGTTTGATGTGATAATAATAATCTAATGACATTCAGTGAAAGTCGAGTATATTTTTATTTATATTAGATATTTCTTATATATCTGAAAAATGGCATTTTAATCTCGACGATTTTGATAACAAACGCGATTGCATTAATTAGAGGTACTCGTATTTTCTCGGTGGATTTTGTACATTGTAAATTATGAAGTTTCAAGTTAATAAGTAGTAAAAATTCTACTTTTGAAATACCAATTATCTAACGAAATAATTAGTTAAATTCACAGTAAACTAAATTCAAAAACCTCCAAATTTTGTTTCTCCAGAAACAAATTCTGCAATTAGTTGGCACTTGAAAAATGAAAAATGAACAAAAAGTCATATTAAAATAACAAAAATTCCAACCATGTCAATATCAAAAAAGGAATTTTTTAGGAAAGCAATAAACAAGTTTTCTATGGGATTTTAGCATTCGTGGAAGGTTGAGTCATGAAGGCAAATACATCAGAAGGTAATCTGGACCATTTCCTAATAATTTATGCGAAGAAATTTATCGAATAAAGTAGTTAAAAATATGAGTATATTCAGATTTTGTAAAATATGGTTGACGATGACGTCAGAAAAAAAATCTTTTCTTCATCTACGAGTTCTTGAGATCGTATGTTTCAACTCTTATGGCATTGAATTTTGTGCCAAATCAAAATAAGTAAACGGAAGGTTTCAAAGTTTCCTAGTGAGGCCTCTTTACTTTCCAATGTGGTCTTAGAATCGCCAACAAAAAAAAATTAAATGTAATAATCGGGGAAGGGGGTGTAGGATTGTAGATTCTGGTTTTTGAGTCGCTTTTTATTTTTAATTGAAGTTCTCCTTGCTTTTCAAACTACCAATCGCAGAGTTTGTGGCATCGAGTTCACTTCGCATTTCCAAAGATTATTGGAATTTACGTATATGCTCTGTTGTGTTTAAACTAACTAGGGAACTACCGCAGGTGTTAATTTCGAGTTTTGACGAAACTGAGATATTTGGAAGGAAGACATCGAAAAATCCCCAAACTCAATTTTCTGCTGCTAAAGTTCATTTTTCGATTTTTGGCAAATTTTTTAAATTTTCAAAAATTACCATATTTTGAAAAATCTGACAGTCATTAATGATACTCGCACAACAGTTTTAAATGATGAATGAAAAATTCAAAAGGCAAAAATTTCTGCTTCATCAAAAGTAAATAAAAATGCCGAATTGGGATCAACATTTCAACTGCCAAACCAATTTCTCAAATTTTGAAAAATTTTTGAATCTGCAGAAAAGGTTAAACAATAATAGACGAAAAATACCCGTCTCAAGTGTTAATTCCAAATTTTCTCGAAACCATTTGAGATCGATTTGGCATCGTGAGAATATGTAATGGTCAAATTTTTAGCTGCTAAAGTTCACTTTTCCACGAGTTACGACGATTTTTCCAATTTTCAGTGTTTTATATAAAAACCAAAATTCGTGCTCGAAATGGGCAATATTTGCGAAACTTGAAGAATCTTTTTTTTGGTTGGAAGGGAATGACGAGGAAAGGACGTGGTTAAATTTCCAGCCTTCTGGTTCAGTTATTCCATTGAGAGAGATTTTTCATTTTTTCATGAATTTAGGCAAAAAACAAAGTTTCCCGAAAATACCCGTCCCAAATGTGAATTCCAAATTTTTTCGAAACTGTAGAGATCGATGTTGAAAATTCGCCAAAAATCGAAAAATGAACTTTAGGAACTGAGAATTTGGTTTTGGTGGTTTTTTAATGTCCTCTTTTCAAATATCCAAGTTTCGTTGAAATCCGAAATGAACATCTGCGACAGTTCCCAAAAATCGAATGGAGGAAAACAATGAATTAACGATGTAGTATTTTTACTTGAAAATTGCGACTAAATTTCTTAATTAGCGTATGCCCGCTATATTGTTACGTGCCGTCGAAAATCGTATCGGTAATTCTTGCTCATTCGATGAAACGTGGTAATCAACTGTGTAATTTTCATTTCAGAATTTTCGCTGATGGCTCGCAAAGCCTTCGTTTATCTCGTGCTGTACTTCGAACTGATTTGAATGTCTTCTTCTAATAGTATTAAAATTAATTTGGTGAAAATGCCGATACGTGTGGAGTTCGCTAACCAAACCGCGAACATCATGTCGAGCACTTCGGAAATATCGCGTTCGGCTTCGTTAAACGTCGCGGCGACCAAATCCAAACCAGTCCGTCCGTCTTTCAAATCCAAATGGAAAAGTTTTCGTACACGAACTCACACTACGAAAAAATCGCCCAGCGATTCGGATGAGAAGACGCATCATTGTAATGATTCTCCAGTCGAGGATTTCTTTTTTATGGAAAGTTTTTCGGATAATGGCTACGCTCACGATGAGTTATCGGTGAAGATCTGCAAGGAATTTATACGTCAGAGTTTACTGGATTCTGTGCGCATGCTCAAGGGTAATGATAGTTTTTTGATCGAGATGGAGAATAATAGAGCGGATGCGATCGATTTGAAGTATTTCGAGAATCTAAGCGAATTGGAAAGGAATCATATATTTTTATGGTCGGCTTTTATAACGAGGATCGATTACCTGGAGCTGTTGTACGAATTAGGAGCCGATGTGTCGTTTACGTTACAACGTGAAGACGGATTCAATGCGTTGCATCTGAGCGCCTTTAGCGGATGCGTGAATTGCGTGAAATGGCTGATTGGCAAAGGATGCGATATAAACGCGGTGAAAGATACGTATACGCCTTTGCATTACGCGGTGCTGGGTAATTCGCTGTCCACGGCGCAGTTTTTAATCAGTCACGGGTGCGTTATCGGAGATACCGTTTTGCACGCGGCCGTCCACGCCAATGCTGTGGATTGCGTTCAGTTTTTAATGAATATCGGAGTAACGATTACATCGTGCGATCAATATGGCATGACCGCGTTGCATTTAGCCGCCGATCGAGGATTTTACCAGTGTCTGAAAACAATGCTGGATTATAATCAAACGGACGTCGACGTGAAGACTAATCGCAGGCAAGCGACCGCTTTGCATTTAGCCTCCGAAAGCGGTTACCCGCGTTGCGTGCAATTGTTAATCGAAAAAGGCGCCGGATTGAATGTGACTAATTACAAAGGGCAAACCGCTTTGCATTTGGCAGCCAGAGCGCAAAGTTTAGAGTGTGTGGAGATTTTACTAAAATCTGGTTCGGACGTGAATGCCAGAGACGTAGATAAACGATCTCCTTTGCACGCGGCCGTTTGCAAGCCCCAAATGGCGTTCCCTATCGTCGAGCTGCTGGTGCGACACGACGTCGATGTGAATTTCGCCGATCGCTATGGTTACTCGCCGTTGCACGTAGCAGCTTTGAACGAGCTATCGCACTGCGTCGACTTTCTGATCAGTCGAGGCGCCAACGTCGGTGCTCGCACAAAAGGCGGCATGTCCGCGTTGAGTATTATAAATCGTAAAACGCCGACTAGCGTTAATGCCATTAAAAAGAAACTCGACGAATCGTTATCCGTCACCGAGCCGGAAGGTAATAATCGCGAATTACGACTGAAACTGGATTTCCGGTATATATTGCAAAATTCAACGTGCGGCGAGATCGGATTTCTGCAAACTTTGGAGAAAGAAGGTCATCGAGAGATACTCGAGCATCCGTTATGTATCGCGTTTTTACATTTGAAATGGGAAAAAGTACGAACGTATTATTTTTTGAGACTGACATTTTGCACCATATTTATCGTGTTGCTGAGCACATACGTTATGACCGCTTTGGCTCATGATTGCTATAACGCCGCCACCAACCAATCCAATCCTCAGGATTTGATTTGTAAAAATAATTCCTTCGTCGGTGACAAGCTAATAGAGAATCCGCAATTCATGGAATACGTTTGGTATCTATTGGTGTTTTGTAATGTGATCGAGTTAATCAGGAAGTTATACAGTACGCCGGGGTTCTCGTCGTTTAAGCAGTATTTTTTAAGCATATCGAATGTGATAGAATGGCTAGTCATTGCCAGCGTATTCGCCATTTCGTGCGTGTATTTCGGACGCACGTATACGTGGCAGAATCACGTAGGCGCATTTGCCGTATTATCCGGATGGTCCATATTGATGATCATGATCGGCCAGTTACCGTTATTCGGCACATACATCGCCATGTATACCAAAGTGCAGAAAGAATTCGCCAAATTGTTATTCGCCTACTCGTGTTTACTGATCGGATTCACGATAAGCTTTTGCGTCATTTTTCCAACCGAAGAAGCCTTTAGTAATCCGTTAATAGGGATTGTTAAAGTTCTAGCGATGATGACCGGTGAACTGGATCTAAATAGTTTATTGCTGGATCCGGCCAATGCGAATAAAACGCATTTACTCAAACTTAGCGCTTACGTTACCTTTGTATTGTTCCTGTTCTTTGTAACGGTAGTGTTGATCAATTTACTCGTCGGTATCGCCGTCCATGATATCGAAGGACTACACAAAACCGCCGGATTATCAAAACTAGTCCGCCAAACCGAGCTTATATACTTTCTAGAATTAGCCTTATTTCACGGGTATTTACCCAAAAGAATAATGAACATGCTAAAGTTGGCGATATTTGTGTCGCCGCAAGCGTACAGAGTCGTTTTGTACGTCAGACCTTTGAATCCTCGCGAGAAAAGGTTACCACGTGATGTTATGGAAAACGCGTTAAATGTGGCTAGACAAAGGAAGAAAGCCTATTGCACTATACGCAGTAATAATTCCGAAATGATCAAGGATAAGGAAGATTATGGAAGCTTGGTGGCCGAAGTTCGCGAATTAAGGGAAATGGTCAAGATGTTGGTGGAAAATGTGAAGAAATCGTAGTCGTGTTTTTCGAATATTCGCTTCATAATTGTCATTGTAGTGTTGAGTGTGTTTTTATTAATTATTTGTTTTCGGGAGATTTAAACAAGTTTTTTTTTCTTTTGTACTTCGTAGTTTTATCATTGTAAAGTTGATTAAATGGCTATTTTAGATTGTAACGTAATTCAGTGACGAGGCATTGATCGATAGCGATATTTGTAGTCTTTTTTTTCTCTTGTGTATTTTCGTATTCGATCAATCATGATTGAGTATTTTTCCAACGACGTTTAATGAAAATTTCAACGATGTTTTACTTCGCAGGGCGCCAAAGCCTGATAAATATCTAGTGTTGTTAGATAATCTGGACTAAAAATCGCCTGTTTAATGATAATAATAATGTCGCGTACGAGAAAACGTAATTTTAATATTAAGCAAATGAACAGAAAAATGTCTATCTTAATGACATAATAACAAAACTAATACATATAAAAAGAAAAGAAAAATATGAAAAAAGAAACGAACAAACTCGCAGTGCGACCCAGCTACGGTTTGCAAAAAAGAAGCAGTGATGCCTGAAACATCGCCCAATCTCAAGTTTCCCAAGTCGTCCAAAGTCACAATTTCCAAAATCGCCCATTTTTTGAAGTGAGAACTTCTTTGTTGGAACCCGAATTGAAAAAAGCGTAACGCGTTATGCGTAACGCTGACGTCACACTGCGAGTTCTCTCCTCTTTTCGCCGCGCGCAGATCGCCTTTTTTCGGCGCGCGCATAATATGTTCAACTTGCTGAAATCTTCTGTTTTTGAATATGCGCGGATTAAAATGTCAACGGCTCTGAGCCTTATATTTATTCATTTTACATTTATTTATTTATGACGTCTCCGTGTGAAGAAGTTCATACTTCCGCCTTGTGTCATCCATGGCACACCAGTTTTTTTTTTCTTGATATCGCCCAAAATAGCCAATTGTTTTTAATTTTGAATTTTTTCTAATAAAATCCTTGAACAATATTAGATTGTTTAAGAAAAAAACTGAAAATCTCAAGTCACCCATAAATCGCCCAATCTGGCAACACTGTAAATATTTCTCTTGGTTTTGGTTTTGTTTAGAACATTAGGGTTTGGTTGCGGTTTTCAAAAATATCGGTTTTACACTCAGTTTTCGATCACAGGTTTTTGGTCTTGAAAAAATCAGTTCCGGTTTTGGGTCCAGTTTCAGTTTTGGTTTTGGTTTTTAGTTCAAATTATCATTTTTCACCAATTTTTTCTATTGAAATTAATTACAGTGAGGCGCAAAAATAATTTTTTCTTGTATTTTTTTTCTACATTTTCACTTTCGTTTTTTTTTCAGAACATGTCTAAAAATTGAATAACGAAAAATTTTAATAAATAATTTTTTAAATTGAGAAAAAATTTCCAATAATGGGAACTTTTTTACTCTTTACAAGTATATTTCAAGTAATTACAAAATTACTTAAGATATTACTGTAGATAATTTCATAATTACTATTTTTTTTTAAATTAAAAACTCGAACTCGAACTGGTTAGGTAAAACGGTTATGGTTTTGGTTATGGTTTCAAGTTTGGAAAGATTTCGGTTTTTGTTCCGGTTTTTAAAAACATCGGTTTTGCTCTTGGTTTCGATTATGGTTTTTAGCAATTTTTACCAGTTTCGGTTTCGGTTTTATGCCCTGATGTTTTATCAACGCGTGAAATTTTATATGCGGTTATAAGTGCATTAAATTCATATTATCATGATTTTTTGGAAAATCATTCAAAGTACATATGATATGTATGACGTCAGACGTACACATTTGTGTTATTTATGTTGAAATTGGATATCTTTAAAATTACATATTACCTACGATTAATGAAAGAAATTCTCATTAGAAATATCAACATGTTAGTTCATGTTTGACATGTAAACTTGAAGTTTATTAGTGAATTTATCTGAGAGCGTCCATCATATTTATTCATGCTGACGTGGCAAACATTTATTTTATAGATTTCGTTTCGGTTAGATTTACCATATATTTTAAATTGGGATTTAAAAAAAAACGTAATTATCGAATCATCAAACGTCATACATCCGATATCATGTAACTAGCTTACACGAAAGTAAAACGATCTTCGCATAGAACAGAAAAATGAGACTTTGAAAATGACATTTTCTTTTTTCCGGCCCTAATTTAAGCTATCGATTGTTATCGTGAAGATAAAGAGTAAATTTTATTTTTAGAAACATTCACGCATTGTTTGTATAATCAAATCAAACATTTGCCTAGCTCATTCGCTATGAAAAGCAATTGATGTACGTAATTCGGTCAAATAACGTTCGTGACGGAACTAAAAGCTTATTTCGTTTGTTAATTAAAAAATATTCGCGAGTTATTGGGTATCTCATCTAGACGCCAGGTTATCCTATAGTACGTCGTTATACGAATAAATTTATTAGCAAGTGAGTTACCCATCTCTATCGGCGTTGTCAAATTGCCAATATAAATTTTGATGGTTAATTTTGCTCCGTGTCAACGTATCGTGGATAATTTTCAACATTTTTTGTTTACAATAAGCATCAACCAAAACACTTAAAAGATAATTTAATGGGTTGCCTTGAGAAAAAAATAATGACCGTGTGTGATGAATGCTCCCTAAATGATGTAGTGAGGAAAACGAGGAACTGGGAATTATGGAATTATTTGTGATACGGTGAATTACTGGAAATTAAACGTTAATTAAACTGATGACATGTTTTCATTAAAGAGATTGTGGTTTTGTGTTTATTTGGTATTTGATTTGTGGTAAAGTAAGTGATTTTCCAAAGTTTTATTTTCGTTTTTTTTCGTTTTTTAATTTGGATGATAACTTTTCACTTATTATCATTGAACTATATAAAAAAATGTTCTATCATAGATTGCAGTTGTTGTTTTTTTCATGTAAGTTATTTATATTTAATGTCGTCAATTTACACCATTTTATATTCATTATGAAAATTAAATGGTTTTCAAGGGAAATGCAAACGCTGCGGTGAATAATAATTATTCGAATTATATACGTAACGTGAAAGTAATCGTTGCAAAAAAATTTTCCTCAAAACTGACACTTAGTAAACGATACTTTTTCAGTTTTGAACTTTTTATTAATTCGGTCACTTTAAAACTATATTGTCGGTGGAGCGGGGAAGGAAATTCTTTGTTCCGAGCCTGGCTTTCTTGAAAGACACGAATACTGACAATCTCCCCTTGTTTCATCCAGTTATTGGTATAATGTCCAAATTGAGGTAAGGGTGGGCAACATTTGTCCCGGGCCCATTTTCACTCTTGATGACTCTACTTTGAACTGCGGTAATAAGTAATTGTGGCCAGGTAAAAGTAAAGAATTTTGAAAATACGAGTTGGGAATGTTGGGATTTTTATCAAATACCTTTGGTACGTCCATGATTTAGAATATTACGAGCTTTATTGTTGAATGCAAACGATCCACGAGAAATTCTGTTTCGAATGTCAATGTTCATCTGACGTGGCATTCGCTGTGTACGATGCAAGTGCAGCGTAATGAAAGTTCGGTGAAAAGTTCTAGTTGAAGGTGAAATCGCATGGGTAAGTTTTCCGTAAGCATGCAAACTAATGACGTAAAATGTAGACACATGTTCGTTAAAACGGATCGCCTGAACTATTTACTTATAAAATAATCGTCTTGCTAAAATTATACATTTCAAATGAAAATTATTGCGATAGGTTAAGGTCAAAAGTAAGGATAAACTTTTACAACGATTTTCATAACTTTGGAAATCCGCGTAAAAATTTCACGAAAGTAATATCTAGGTTGAATGAAGCGATGTCGCGTCGCTGCAAATTTTTAATTCGTTTACCGGTTTCATGTTCGATCATATCGAAGTACAGTACTATATTTTTTGGCCCTAAAAATATGGCCTTTTTGACGAAATAGGTAATAGGTAGAGGTACATATCTATTTCATAATAGAATTTCATCATGAATAGCTTTTTTCGGCCTTGTGTTTGTATAATTCAGTAATGAATTTTCATGCTTCGAAACGAGTAAATTACAGTTACAAAGTAATGGGTATTATTTGTTTGTATTTATTTAATTTTACATCGTCTGCGTCGTGTTTACGAAGCGGCGTTATTGTTTCAGAGAGTAACGGTATTTGGTATTTCCTCGGTTCAAATTGGTTATCTGAACGTGGAACGATGACCAATGTTTCCGTTTGTTTATTGCGTATGAGTCACAGAGAGTGAAATTTGTGGTTTTTCTTTTACGTTATCGGAGAATCGGAGATATTAGATGCTTCGAGTGTTGTAGAAATTAAATATTTAGCGTGGTGAAGGTTAAGATGATTTCTGATATACAGGGTGTTCCGAGGTAGAAGTAAAGCCTTCAACCCAGAAACTGTGCAACATAAATTGAGTCTATGTATACATGTTTGCCTAACCCCCGGGCCGCAGGGACAGCGGCATACTCTTTCAAATTTTTTTTTTTTTCATTTTTGTTAACTGATTTTGAATAATTATACATCAATTACTAAAATACATAGAAACATGCTGTTTGTTCTGGGAGAAAGATAATTTTATCTAGATTATTCTAGTGTGAATGATTTATGTGTTCGGTTAATATTCAAGGGTGTAAATGACAAATTAAAGAAGAAAACGCGTTTCAAATTGTGAAATTTTTATCATTTTTATTGAATTATTCAAAAATTTCTTCACATAACATATGACTTTAATAGGTGTTCTTAGAAGGAAAAAGTTTGATCTTTCCGATGCCGCAAACCTCATCTTTCTATCTTAATTAGATCAAAAGTTATAAAAATTAAAATTTCCAAAACTTTTTAAAATTATGTCAATTTTTGCAATTTTCAATTTTTGAACGACCATAACTTTTTAACTATGTGAGATAGAGAGGTGAGGTTTGCGGCATTCAACAGGACGGTCTTCCCCCCTCCAGAAGCACTTGTCAAAATGATCGGCATAAAAAGATATATTTAAAAAAATTACGAATTTATGAAAAACCTCACTTATGACCAATCACCCTGATGAGAATTCAAATGCATTCTGTTTTCGTTCTCATGAAGGTTTTTTCGATCCTAAACCGTCATTTTGTTGCCTAAGCCTTTCTGTTTTAATTCTTTTTGTGAAAATTCACCGGTCACTAATTTTAGTGATTTTTTAAAGACCTTGGTGTACCTAAGGAAAAAAGTAGGTAGCTTCTAAAAATCATAACTAGAACTCCCTCTGAGGGAAATTGAAAGTCGTTGATTCTGTTTGCAGCCAAAGACAATGCGATTAACTGGTAAAAAAATGTCCATTTTAGTCCACATGGACGGATACCAGGAGTACTCAAAGTAGATTACCTCACTTGAATTTGCCAAATTTGATTAAAAAATTTTGAAATCGCAGAAATGTCGATTTCTGACTAATTTTGGGTCGTAAACACGAATACGAGGTCCATTTTGACCTATCCCAATTTCCTTCGCAGCAGCACCCCATTCAAATTTGAAACCCGAAATTTTCCATGGGAAAGTTATGGAATTGTAAAAATAACCTCAAATTTCAGTTCAGCGCGTTCAATTATCCTGATTTAGACACCCGAGGATGTTCATTTTGAATAAATCTGCGAAAATCAAAATTTCGTCAAAATAAAATAATTTGTTAGCAAAAAATTACTTTAAAACTTCGATATATCAGTGAAATATGACTTAAACATTCTAAAATTTATTTTTGAGTTCAACCTAAGACGATTATTTTTTTCGTGCATGAAAAATTTGTTGCTGTGTTCAGGCTTGAACTTAAGACTTGCATATTTTACATAATAACTCCCCCCCCCCCCTTCCATAAGAAAACAATCAAAATCCGCCTATGTTCTAAATTACTTTTGAATATGTTGATATATTGTACCGAAGTATAAAATTTGTTGTTGCATTAAAAAATTGATTATTTATGATTACAAAAAAAGGGAAAGCTGTGTCAAAATTGTGGGGGGAGGTATATCCTCGAATGCTCTGGGGGATGTCGGCACCTCTGAAAAATACTCGACAATTTTTTCTTAAAATCGAAGTCAATAGCCAAATCTCTTGTCTTGACCGCAAGTATCTTTTATGTACCTGAAAAATGTTCAATTTTGAAGAGTATTTAAAATAGAAAACACTTTGTTGTTAGAGTTTTAAAAGATATATGGTCTCTGTGATTAAGCGAAAATATAATTTACGATCTGTTGAAAAATATAACGTGAATACAACGTAGTGGTGTGTCGGTAAAAGTATGTACTATGTGGGTGTTTGCATGTAAAGTTGTAGACATTGTGTAAACCAATACCAATATAGTGTAGCAATTTGAAGTGGTCATCTATTATTCGTCGTTATACCGGCGTACCGGTACACCACCTATATCGAGACCTTATTTCATTTTTTATACTTTTATTACAATACGCAAAGTCCTGCATGAATCGTTCGAGCTTCAAGTGTCAAACATTTTAATATCTCGGCAGGACAGTAACGAGAATTCGAATCGATTATGAAAATTCACCAATTACCTTTATTTTTATAGGCTACCTATAACGTATCGGAATCGAAAGAATGAAAATAAATTGCACCACGCCCAAACGCGGAAACTGACCTACTTATTTTTATTTTCATTATTTGTTTATAAATTAGAAATGAAATAAAAAACAGAATCAACTTTTCAAAGAAAAAAAAAAGTAAAGTGAAGGAAAGTAAATCAATTGTATACGCCCCGTGGTATCTGATTTTTCAAATTACAGGCGTGTTTGACTAATATTAAATGCGCCCGTTACGGTTTTTACGAGCTTTAATCCCTTTACATGTATTCAAGTGAAAAAAAAAAGGTTTTATTTAGGATTAAATATCAGTTGAATTTATTGCTATTAAGTAATCGGAAAACTCTTAAATAGCACGTTTACGATGATAATACATGTTACTCGTGGTACGCTGCTGTATGGAAAACGTATTATTTTCGCTCCAAATTCTTTTGTCGTATTTTCTATAATTTTATGTTGCCAAATTGATGCAATTTATTCGAAATAACTCGTCACTTTTTTATTAAGTTATAAAATTTCGAATGAAAGGATAACGACGTTCATTTGGAACTTTTTGATTTCGCAGTAAATACAAATTACTCGGTTCCTTATTTCGTGGGAACCTTTTTTTTTTGTCGGAAACTTTACAAATGATTTTAAGTTGTAGTTATTTTTGATTTATTACATATTTGCCCTAATTACAAATTAATAATTCTTATTAGTGTTTGAATCGAGTGTTATACTCGTGTGGATTGAAATATTTATGAAGATTGAAGATAGCTTAAAAATCGGTTTTTCATTTCGAACGAGTGAATTATGAACAAAAACGATACTCATCGGTGTTGGTGAAACATTTATGTCATACTAAGTATTAAATCATAATGAAGGTTTACCTCTATAAAGCTGTAGATTCCAAAAAATGTAATCGGGAAATCGATTCTGGGAAATCGAATCGACTTAAATCGAACTAATTCCACTTGGAATCGATTCAAATTCGAATCAAATTGAATCGACGGAATCGACTCGAATCGACAAAATCAACTTGGAAAAAAATCATAAGCCAAAAAAATTGATATTTTGATTTTATTCAACATCACATGCGACATAGGAGTATTTGATATTTCAATAAAAAATTGGAATTTAAAAAATGAAAACTATCGCCTCATTTATCAGTTCAAAAATCCGAAGGACGGAAAAGTAGGAAGCTTGTAGTACACAACTACAACAAAAACGTTCGTCAATAATTCACCAAAAATTTTACTTTCTAAGAAATTCGCGAAATTTCTCCAAATTCCCCCTCGTTGTGTGATCTAGGTTTAATGAAATATGAAAATCACCTTAATGACTCGATGCGAGCAAAGAATTATGAATGTTTTGATAATTTTCGATTTACGTTGATGTGCGATCTTGGCGAAACTTTGTACGTATTTCCTGAAATTTATGATCAGCCATCAAACCCCTTTTTACTTTTTTTATTTCATATGTTAACAATAATTCAATTCTAATTGGCAAAGTGCCTTGCTATTATATCCTACCCACGCTGCTTACACTTGAAAAAATTTTTTTAATTCATCCTACCATCTTTGAAAATATTCAATTTTAAAAATATTTTTTTAATTTTAGAACAAGATTAATAATGTAACGTACGAAAATCAGATGAAAATGAAATTCATGAAGTCATCGTGTCAATTATTTCACATGTATTCAAACGTCCTTTTACATTTTTTCTGATCAGACGATTTATATAAGTAGCTTTCACTTGACCTTAAACTTGATTAGTACAGAATTTTATTAAACCATTAATAAACTAACGTAAGCCATACGAAGTATTAAAATTTATTATTATTGATAAGAAAACACCGACTTGTACCTTAAGCAGTGATCCAATTGATATTTCGTGGTGATTTTATTATTACGCAAGCTAGGATTTTGCATATTGTGTTTTTCCCGCTCATAATAGGTATGCACAGAAGCATGAACCTTGTAGAAAGGCACTTGGTGATTCATATAAATATTTAGGAAATGCGGTTTTCGACTGGTTTTACAGCAAACGCTTTGCAATTAAATAACATTCGTTTGTGTTCCAAAGTGTCATTCAATTCTAACGTTCATGTACGACGCAAATCATAACTTCCTTTTTTTAAATAATTATCACGTTATAAAAATACGTATAATTTGTTTATTTTTATAGGTATTGTTTCCATTAATATTTAGCAAGATGATAAAAAAAGTTGACATAGAAGCACATGTCACCAAGTACAGCGGAGAAATTGCAGTCGCCGGTGGTATTCGCTACGGAATATCTCATTGTTTAGCTAATTTCGTCGATGAAAATATGAAAGAAAAAATGAGACTTGGTGAGTACATGAAAGTTCATGAACACGGTTAATTCAAAGTCAAAAATAAAAATTTGTTAGAACTCGTTTGTTAACGACGTCCAGCTTAGGTGACATTTTAAAATAGGTCACAATAACTGCTTCTAAGAATAAAGGATTGTTATTAGTTTAAATTATGTACAGGATTTGTACCTTTTGTATGTATTGATTTGGTTGCACAATATTTTAAATTCATTTCCTTCGGTACGAACCGTAGGTATTTTATATTCGAACTACAAAGAATAAAAAAGGGGTTAAAATATACTATGTAAAAGCTAGACAACTGAAAACTGAAGGTGAATGCGGAAGTAATTGATCGAAACGTGGTTTTATCGAATACATTTGAGTGTATTAGGTATGTCCTTGAAATTTAGGTATAAAACTAAAAGTTTTTAGCTCAGTAATTGGTGTATCCAACTATCGATGCTGATAAAAAAGATCGTTTATTCAAATTTAGTGATTAAAAAAAAATTTGTTTTGATGATTTACGTCTAAATGTAATGTAAAAAATATTCTAACAATTTCTCTTATTCCAGCTGGACTTCTACAAATTGATTACCGGACTCGAGAAAGAAAGAAGGCTGGTCAATGGGGAGCTAGAAGAAAATTTACGTGGAAGAAGCGTTAATCTGTTATTACTCCGTTTTTTGTTTTAATTTTTCAATTATTTTTAAATGTTGTTTTCATTTAAAGTTATTTGTTCAGTTACGATGTACAATGAAAAAAAAAAATGTAAAAATGCGTTTAAATAATCATTGTTTAATGTTTATAGATTTTACATCGAAGTAAAATAAAATGGAAGGTGAATTACACACTATGTACTTCCATATTTAACTTACCTTAAATACACAAATGAAATTTATGGTATTTCCTGTTTACCGAATTGTCACGTGTGGTAAGGTAATCAGTGTCCAAGCATGCGTCTTGAGTTTTTTTGTAATCGTAATTTTTAATTACTTTTTTTCATTTAAACTGAAGGCAAATTTAACGGAATATTTCGATGCCGTTAAAAATTTATTTAGTATTAAATACCTAATCAAATTACAATTGTGTAATTGATGAAAGGGAAAAACTTTTGCATTATAACTTATTTCTAAAATAGGTAAGTATATTGTATAGCTCTAGCTATGATCAATTTGGAGCATCGAAAGTATAAAACGATTAACGAATAATCATGTTTTCTGTAATTTAAGAATCGTTGAATAACGTGAAATCTCAATATAATAACTTCGTATTCAATAAGAATGATCCATTTGGTTAAACTATAATCTATAAAAATTTATTATTTATAATCACATTTAATTAATGGAGGTATTAAAATTTTTACACTGTTGCAACATTCGCTGATAATGATAAAATAATGAGTTGTTGATAGAATTTACAAAAAGGTAGGAACATACTTCATCGAAAATTTTTTGGTATTTTCTCAGGAAACGTGAAAAAAGGTTTCCTTCAAACATCGACAAGGATGGTTTGTGAACAATTGAATTCAATCAAATGTTTTATCGCAACTTCGGTGTTTTTAAATTAATTATTCTTTAGATATATTGTATGTAATAATGTTATTTAAAAAAAAATTTATAACGAAACAAAATCACCGCTTGAATTTAAATGAAACTACATTTATTTCAGAATAAATTAATTCATCTAAACTTCAGAGGTTTCGTGTTTTAAACTCATTAAATGTATTGTTCTACTCAACAAATAGATGAAGTGATGATGTACCTAACCCAGCTACTGCCTAGCTACCTTGTACCTTACCTAAGCCATAAACTAATTTATAGAATTTTTTGAAAAATTAATTAAGAGAGTGTGTAATGATCAATTAGACTTATTACATCATAACGCATGTAATACTCAGCACAACAGTTCATAAGAGGATAATTTTATCAGTAGTGAGTTTGATATTGAAGTTTTGTTCATTGACGGACGTAAGTATTGAATGCTTTCAAAGTTAAAACCTCAAGTGGAAATTTAACACATTGGAATTATTTTCTATTAAAATAATTAAAATACGAAATCAAACTCTAGATTATTAAATTTTATACGGATGCTGCAAATTCAAAAATCTGTTAGTATTGATTCTGTGGAAGAATATCAACTTGATTCAAAATCAAGAGAAAGTACGTCAGAAATTAGATTCGGATGGACAATTTCAGTTTTCAAGAACAAGTTACGAGAGCAAATTTTGCAACCTATGCGTCGTCTGAAAAAACCCAATTCATGGTTAGCGAAAACAGCATCTGGCGACTCGCAGCATTTTCAAAGTTTAGAAGACAACGAAGCTAACAGTGCGTTTTTATGGGCTGCATTCCTAGGTCGAATTGATTTGATGCAGTATTGTATAGAAAAAGGAGTACACGTTGATGTTATGAATGAAAATACACGTTTCAACGCGTTACATTTAGCAGCAATTTCTGGTTCAGTAGAATGTTGTAAATGGTTGCTTGAAAAAGGATGCCCAGTAATACAAACCATCGATGAGATGGTACCGATACATTATGCAGTTTTGGGAAATTCTAAAGAAGTTGCGCAATTTTTAATAAATAACGGTTGTAGTGTACCTTCGACAGCTATTAATTCTGCCGTTTATGCCAATGCAATAGAATGCGTGAAGTTTTTGTTATCCATAGGAGTTGATGTAAATTCATATCACGACGGAATGACTCCGTTGCACGTTGCCACCGATTTACGATACATTGAATGCATGGAAGAATTATTAAGTGATCCTCTTATTCTGATTAATCTGAAAACAAAAACAAGGGGGTACACAGCTTTACATTTAGCCGCTGAAAATGGATACGCAGATTGCATCGAATTATTAATCATGAAAAACGTAAATATTGGCGAGGTGAATGATAAATTACAAACGTCATTGCATTTGGCATGCAAACTGGAACATTTAGATTGTGTTGAAACACTGCTTAAAAATCAGGCTCCGGTAAATGAAAAAGATTCGGATCACAAAACACCGTTACATGCTGCAGTAGCGAAATCTCCTCACTCTTTAGCTGTTGTGCAACTACTGGTACGATGGAAAGCCAACGTAAATGTTTCTGATAGGTTAGTACCAGGTTACATGTATAATTTGCATATTTACTTAGCCTACTCAGCGTTTTCAGTTTTCTTCCCAAAGTATCAATTTTGAATCACATACATTTATAGACTCTTTAAAGTAAAAGGTTCTGTTTGCATGTTTATCACCTGGAATTTGCGCTTCCTTTTTTTATTAAAAAACATTCAAACTGGTAATTGAATGCAGCATGCGTCACCTATGTTTTAACTTGTAAAATTCAACTCTAATGTTAATTTTTCATTATTCTTAGATACGGCTATACACCATTGCACATTGCAGCTCTCAATGAACTAGAAGAATGCGCAACATTTCTAATTTTGAATGGAGCAAACGTAGCTGCAGAAACAAAAAGTGGACTCACCGCGTTGAATATGATCAATAGAAAAACTCCGAATAGTGTCTCTGCGATATGGAAAAGACTCACAAAATCATTAGCATACAACACCGAACAAAGTTTGAAATTTAGTTTTCGGGAATTGATCACTAACTCCAACGTCGGTGAAATTGGTTATTTGTATGTTTTGCAAAAAGAAGGACATAAAACCATATTGAAACATCCGCTATGCAGAGCTTTTCTCTATTTGAAGTGGGAGAAAGTTAAACTTTATTATGTAACTCGCGTGCTTTCCGTATTGTTGATGACGTGGATTTTAAGTTATTTTATTTTATTTACAGTGATAAGAGAAAATTGCTATTACAGAGGTAATCAAACTAATTTCACCTTCGTTGAACATTGCAACACAACGTGTTTGGATGACAAAGATGATCATAGAAAAACTTTGCCTGAAAATTCGAATAGGCCCATATTGAAGATACTTTGGTATTTAGCGACAACAATTGTCATCTTGAATGTAATTCGAAATTTATTATGTAAAGCTGCCTATCCTTCATTCAAAAGTTATTTGTCGAACAATTTAAATTTACTAGAATTCATAATCATGCTAGTCGTACTCCTGATTCATTTCACAACTTCCCCATCTGATTACGGGTGGGTTTGTCCTTGGCGAAAATTAATTGGTACAGGTATGATATTATTGACTTGGACTTATTTAACAATGGTCATTGGACAACTTCCATTTTTTGGAACTTACATCACAATGTTTAGTAAAGTATTCAAAGAATTACTAAAACTATTAACTGTGTATTTGTGTTTACTCATAGGATTCACATTTACATTTAGTGCAATCCTTTATAACGAAAAACAAATGTTCGATAATCCCGTGATAGGTTTTACTCGAACTATGGCGATGATGACCGGAGAATTGAATTTAGGTGATACGATTTCAAAAACTAATTGGAGCGATCGTCGTACCTATACTTTATGCATAGTAATGATTTTTTTTATTGTTGTTGTGAACATGGCTTTAATGAATTTGTTAATTGGTATCGCTGTAAGCGATGTTGAAGGACTGCAAAAAACAGCAGATTTATCTAAATTAGTACATCAAACGAAACTCATTTATTATTTAGAAATGGCTTTTTTCCATGGTTACATACCCGAAAAATTTACAAAAGTTTTTAAAAATTGTTTGTTCGTTTCTCCGAATTTTTACAGAGTTGTGATGTATGTTAGACCTCTAAATCCTCTAGAAAAAAGATTACCTCAGGATATAATGCAAGAAGCTCTTCAGATGGCTTTAGATAAGAACAAACCTGAACGCGAAAATAGTACAAACGATATCGTTTATAAGTTAGAAAACTTAGAGAGTAAAATTACAAAAATATTCTCTTTATTGTCGAATTTATGTGAAGGTAATGCAAACTAAACATTCGATACCAACATTACAGTGCATGTATGATTTTTCAATGCCAACAAGAAATGAATTATTTTGAGTACTTTTTTGTCGTAGATGAAGGGTTGAAATTAAGAGTTATCATGAGAAACCGACCAAGTTCATTGAAAACATGTTTTACGTCAATGAAGTGCATGGAAAATCATCTACGTCAATGTTAATAACTACTTAATACTTATATTATGTATATCCTACTTTAACCCGATTTGATTTTGCGCAAAAATTTTTAATTTTGGGTTTAGGATATCGAAAAAAATTATTGCTTTTCAGAAGTTTATACATGTTCTCGTATTATTACGTGTAAGTACTCTCAAAGTATTCGGCATGGCTTACAAATTTTCTTTAAACGCAACGGAAATAATCAAGTATTGATGAACTATTTTGAACAATTGATGTGTTACGTACTACGCGTTGACCATGAGCTAGCAAATATTTCTACTAAAATACCAGGATGATTTTGAGACCACAATTTCTAACAAATTCGCTCGTAAAATTTCTAGATTAGTCGATTAGTTGTATTTTTGATCGAGCTAGTTTTTGCCAGCAAAAATGCTGGCGGAATAATCGATTGAGAATATTTTTTAAAAAAGCATCACATTTTGACAACTCTGTACCGACATAAATATGCCTAATAATTTTTTATTTTTAAAATATCTAGTAACAATTGGAAATGTTTTGATAAGCTTTATTTCGTAAAACAACGATTGCATTTAACATATTCAAATAACGTGCTTATTAGTTTGCCTACATGGAATTTTCAAAAAACATTGTTACAAGATGAAATAAATATTTTACGTGTTGATATTTTGAAATGGATACATAGCCATTATGTTTCATTGTTGTCGTTGAACGCGTCATTTTACACATAATAAAAAAAGTTGCAAACAGTAAACAAAGATTGATGGGAATCAGTCACACGCTATTTTAATCAACGAAACATGCCTAACTGTTTCGCCAAAGAACCGGCTCGGTCACCTAGCCTATGATGAACGTAAACCAGTTTTATAAAAGAAGTGTTAAGCAATGGTCTATAAAAAAAGTCATATCATCTAACACCGGGAAAACGGATTTTCTGTATTGGTTTGAAAAAAGTTAACATTTAGTTGCTGATGTTAAGCGTGCAAGCTGCAAGACATTCGAGAATCAATTTTTCGATAGTTCTACCGGTTGACCGTGAGTAAGAATATCTTTGGCGAATCCATTTATTTATGCGAAATGTTACCTATACCTATATGATAAAAAACATGAATACATAATTATAAAAGTTGTTCCTGTAACAAGATAAATTCTTATCGTCGGTTTTTTTATATGTAATGAAAAACGCTTCTATCAGTTGATATTTTAAGCGATATTATCGTCAGCGTTCGTATTCGCGTTGATCAACGATTACGCGAAAATGTTACGACGTGAATCAAAAGTTAATGACAATATTGAGTTTCATGAAACGCGTATATATAATGTTAGACAATCCCTCAAACAACGTTTGCGTAGTTTACGTAAAAGATCAAAAAATGAATCTCCGTTGGAATACTTTCCCATGGATTTCATCAACGAGGAAAAATTGGACAGTTGCAGTATGACGACAGAAGTGCTAAAAAATGACATTAAGCAAAAGCTATTGGAATCGGTTCGTTATTTAGGAGTTTACGATGCTTTTCAAAATATGGAAACAAACGAATTAAAAGTAGATTTGTTTAGTAATTCATCGAGAACGGTTAAAAATCTAGCGTTCCTTTGGGCTGCTTTTGTAGGTAGATTGGATTATATGCAGGTTCTTCATGAGCTTGGCGCAGATATCGAATTTTCTTTTGAAACCGACAATTTCAACGCTTTACATTTAACCGTGTTAATGGGTTCGGCAACATGTTGTGAATGGTTACTCTCGAAGAGATGTAGATTTCAACAATCAAGTACAGGATTATTACCAGTCCATTATGCCGCTTTGGGTAACTCTCGGTGTTGCATGGAACTTTTAATGCAGTATGGCTGTGAGCTTCCCGATACGGTTCTGAATTCTGCAGTTCATGGGAATTCTGTCGATTGCGTGGATTTATTATTGTCACTTAATATTGGAGTAAACACGTTCGACAGAGATGGAATGACACCCTTACACATAGCTGCGGATCAAGGAAGCATACAATGTTTGAAATTTTTATTAAATTATCCTTTATGCGATCAAAATTTGAAAACTGATGATGAAAGGCAATACACAGCCGTGCATTTAGCAGCTGAAAACGGGTATGATCAATGCGTTCAAAGTTTAGCTGAAATGGGTGCTGATTTAAACGAAATAAACAGCAAGAATGAGACACCTTTGCATTTGGCATGTAAAATGCAGTATCCTGACTGTGTAGATGTCCTTTTGAAAAATCATGCCACCGTTAATGCTCAAAATAACGACGAAAGAACTCCGTTACATTGCGCTGTCGCTAAATCCAGACTGGCTCTACTGATTGTTCAGAAATTAGTGGAATGGCATGCAGATGTAAATGCAACTGACTGGTAATAAACTTATCAATTTCTACAAATTACTTAACGTTACATTGATCGACGAAAAATATATTAAAAATTTATTGATTTACGCAGGATAAACGAAATTGTGTAGGCTTTACGCAACACGTTTATCAAATTATTGATCTCGTGTCACAAATGAATGAAATGCATATCTAATAACATCGCAAATTTAATCCTATATTTATTCTTGAATGACTATATCGGCCTACTAGGTTTATTATCAACTTGATAATCTTACAATTAGTTGTATGACCTTCATTCTGCAGGCACTAGCTAGGTAATAATGCTTCCTAATTTGTTAAGTATGTCTTGATTTCTAAATTTTTGATATGACCAATTCTTAGTTTTTTTACTTCAGCTTTTTATCTAAAAGTGAGGAAGGAACACAACGTACTTACGTGATAGTAATACCTAACCTAAAAACCTAATAAGTATGAAAAATATCTCTTTTAACGGAAATGATGATATTTATCTAGATAATTGTCGTTTATAGAGAATTACTCAAGGTCTTGGCAGCCCATTTTAATGTAAATTTAGCACTGCATATCGAAGACCGAAGGAGAATTAATAAAAAGATTTTGAATTTTGGTTATCTACAAACGACAGCGTCGTTGGACTCATTGGTAGGGGAAGGATAGCGACTTTATTTAAATGTGTGAAGGCAGACTCAAAATCTATACCCAGATTAGCTTCACTATTTGTTAAAATAAAAAAATAGCTTACGATGTTAACAGAAAATTGTACAATGTAGTCAAATCGTGTGTCATTTGTTGCATCACGATAAGCCGTGGCGCAGTTAAAATGCGTTTTGGATTACAAGTCGTTTCAAGTTGCAACTTGTAGTGGGATGAGCGTAGTGCTGGTTTTGTTTCATGAGCAACATGGAAAAATATCTGACGTTAGCACGCTTAGAATGCATTTTAAAAATTGATTTCGGAGTCAAGCCGATGTCTAGATTTTTTTTTACTTTCACTATGCATTTAGCTAGACAAAATGTTGAAAATGTAAGCGTTTAGTCTTGACTTTGGTATCTTCTACTAAAGTTATACGGTACTTAATTCAATCGTTCAACTAATTTAGTGTAAACAATTTTTTTTTTACTTACTTTATATTTTATTAAAAAGTACAAATGTTTTTTGTCGTTTCAGGTATGGATTTACTCCATTGCATATAGCCGCTCTAAATGAATTAGATGAATGTGTCGAATATTTAATCATGAACGGTTCTAACGTGGCAGCTAAAACTAAGGCAGGTTTATCAGCGCTGAATATAATAAATCGAAAGACTCCAGTTAGTGTTAGTAAAATACCTAGAAGACTTAATTTATCTTTAGCGTACAATGCTGAACAAAGTTTAAAATTTAGTTTTAGAGATATTATTCTGAATTCTCAAATTGGCGAGGTAGATTTTTTATATACCTTACAAAAAGAAAGACAATCCGTTGTACTAAAACATCCATTATGCCGAGCTTTTTTACATCTCAAATGGGAGAAAGTGCGACCCTATTATTTGCTCAGAGTAGGGATATCAACATTGGCTATAATTTTATTGAGTTTATACATTATGATTGCATCTATAACTAGATGCTGTGATGACAAGGAATTTGATAATTGCACCGTGCGTAATGAATTATCAGAAATCAAATCCAACGGTAACAATTACACTTTATTGATTGAGCTTCATGAACAACCAATGATCATTAATGCAATGAAAATAATTATTTTACTTTTGATATTTTTAAATATTACAAGAATATTTTTCAGTTTAGCAGCTTACAAATCAGCTAAACATTTTTTCTCAAAGAAATATAATATTTTAGAATTAGGTATAATTGTATGTATTTTTCTGCTGTGCTTTACGACTGAAACGCAGTTTCGAAGAGGGTGGCAATGCATTGTTGGAGCTATGACGGTATTATTTTGCTGGGTATATTTAATGATAATGGTAGGTCAAATGCCATCATTTGGAGCCTACGTTTCTATGTTTTCTAAAGTTTTGCAGGAATTTTCAAAACTTCTGATAGCCTATTTTTGTGTATTAATTGGTTTCACTATAACTTTAAGTGTTCTTTTCCCGGACCATGATATATTTAAAAATCCACTATTAGGATTTGTTAAAGTTATGGCAATGATGACCGGTGAACTTAATTTAGATGATCTTGTCAATACGATAAAATTAACGCATATAAAATTTACTGTATTTTTTATATTAGCATTATTCATAATTTTTGTGACAGTAGTCCTAATGAATTTATTAGTAGGTATAGCCGTACACGATGTAGAGGGTTTACATAAGACTGCTGATTTAACCAAGTTAGTTCACCAAACGCAACTAATTCATTTCCTAGAATTAGCTTGCTTTAACGGATTTTTCCCTAAAAAAATATCAGATATTTTTCAAAATTTTCTTTTTGTATCTCCTAAAATGTATAGAGTTGTTATTTACGTGAGACCACTAAATCCTCAAGAGAAAAGATTACCAAGAGAAATAATGGAGGATGGATTAAAGATAGCCTTAGATCGAAGCAAAGCTAGAAGTTTGAAGAATAACGCTAAACAAGATGTTGAAAGCAGAATTGAAGGTTTAGAAAAGGAAATTAAAAAATTACACAACATTATGACTGAAATAGGTAATAATGTAAAAAATATAAACAAATAAAATTTTTATACGAAAAGTTGTTTAATTTCAAGAAAACAGATATTACATTTGATTCAAAGGCGTTATTCCTATAATTTTCATACCAACGTTTAACGTTAACCTAGCTTTATGGAACATTAGTAATCTCTGAGACGCCACGGATTCATTTTCACCTTTTACTCTGAGAACTTTATGCGCTCTATTAATGGCATCACTGCAACGTGAAAATTTTAGGAGGTTAAAGCTTTGTTTAATACTGAATTACATGGAATGAGATTAATTATGTTTACCATAAATTAAATAAATATTCCAGCAAAATACAAGATTCCAAATGTTTATAAGAATTTATAACAGCATCTTCAAATCTAAAAAAAAAATAATGATAACAAACAAAGTTTACCATGAATGAAAACAAAATAACTTGATATGTACTTTGAAATCTCCACGATTAAATTCAGAGCTTCAGGTTCTTTCAATAAATCAACTTCACATTTTTCTGGTATTTTGATTCCAGCATTTTCCTCTAAACTATATAGTCGACAATGACAATACTGCAATTTAATTCCAGAATCATATTTACTCTGAAAACAGTGATACGGTGAAAATTTGAAGAAAATTATTTTTATTTTGAAAGATTATGAATTTTAAATACTTGCAGGACCGAATTCCAGTTGAATTTGTAATTAGAATTTCTCCTTCTTTTTAAGTCATTAACTACTACGGCAGAAATTCCTAACACATCAGTAATTTTCTCACCATTTTCACCTCTGGTGGCTGAAAACAAAGTGGGCATATATAAAAAAAATATTACTGCATAGGATTGACTTACCAAAATGAGAAAATATATATCTCACTTACTCAATGTGTTCATTCTGCTTTCCTCCATTCTGCTTTGAATTTCATTCAAAATATCATCTAAAAAAATGGCAGAACCTTTGCGCGTGCTAATACCAATGACTCTACCGAACATAATGTGCTCTATTTTTCGAGCACATTCCACGTTCACTTTTTCAACAAGTTGAATTAAATGTCTAAAATGTTTGGATTGTGAATTATCCACGACGTATAACATCCTATCAAAACTATAACGCTGATATCTATCTAAAACGGCCGCTAAATCACGAGTCAAATATAAAGTAGTTCCATCACTTTTTAAAACAGGAACTGAATTATCACAGCTCATCTTCGCCACCTGTAAAAATTCATTTCAAATTTATTTAGAACTACTATATTAGGATTTAATAGTCGCATGGAACAATGGTACAAAATAACTTACCAAAGCGTCATTCTCTTTTACAATAATGTTTTTTTCAATTAAAGTTTTTATTAAATCTTCAATACGTTTCGCGGAATAATCCGATTCCCAACTATAAATATCAAATTGGATACCCAATCTATCATATATTTTTGAAATTTCATGCGTAGTGTAGTTTTTAATTGAAACCCATTTTTTCAAATCGTCATTTTCTTGTTCAGCCATTTCCATTTTACGAAAAATTTCTTTAGCTTGTTCATAAACTCTCGGTTTCTTTTCCGCAATACTGTTGGCAGTGACGTATGCATGGTATAAAGTTTTCAAAGGATTTTCGGTCAGTTCATCAACGTTTATTTTACATTCATCTAAACCATATTTCAAAAGACCGAATTGTACTCCCCAATCGCCAAGATAATTGATTGTAATCACATCGTTTCTCATAAATTTGGATATATTGGAAATAAAATTCCCTATTATCGTGGAACGTAAATGTCCAAAATGAAATGGTTTCGCAATATTCGGAGAACTGAAAAAAATCAAAGTGATTCATCGCTGAAATTGATAAATGTTTTTTCTTCAGATAGTCAATGTACCTGAAATCTACAACTGTTTTACACGTTTTCATAAGTGACTTTGATGTACCACAACTTAAATCACTATTCAACGAATGTTGTAAAAATTTTTCGGTGTTGACGAAAAATTTGATTTCCTCGTCGGATGCTTGAACATCTTGTATTAATTCACTTTCGAATTTTTCAAGGGGCAACAAACTATTCTGAACGAGCACGTTACGAGGATTCAAAGAACATCCAAATGATACAGTTTTGGAAGGGCTATCAAACAGTAATTTGAAACTGGGTAAGATACTTTCCAAATCTAGTTTCGCTTTTGATCCATAATATTTAATTACCTGAAAAAGATACGACAATTTTTAAAATTATCATCGCTACGGTTGCTAAAATTTCTGAATTCAATTTAATTAAGTGTATTAAGTTAGAATTAATGAAATAATGAACTTACTTCGTGAGCAATCAGTACTTTATAAGAAAAGGCCATGGCATTATTCCTATTCCCTTACATCAACGGCGATTTATAATCCCTGATTGTCAAGGAAATTTTCATCACTTTATCTACGTTCCTATATAAATTTAAGTTTAAATTACTGTCTATAGGTTAAATTATTTAAAGTTTGGAATCTTATCACAACTTTACAAGTTGCGGCGCGGTGATAACAAGTAATCGCAAAGACGAAGTGAAGAATGGAGGTGGAGAGAAAAGATTTTTTTCCCTTTTCCCTTCCGAAAGGTCGAAGTCGAAGTAAATCAATAGTCTTTATTTAGCGCTCCATGTAACTGAATTTTTAATTTTTCATTAAAAAAACAGGAAACAAGAAATCGTCTAGAAAAATCTAAAAAAATACATTTAATGCGGATAGATTTGTTATCATTTTTTACATTATTTTAATCTTTTAAATTGAAAGTTGAATTAATAATTTTAGTTTTTGTAAGTTGAACTTGACCCGCTTTTAAATTTCAGTGTGGCACGGTAATCCGTATTACATCAGCTAAATGTTTTGAATTCTAGAATATTCCATATTCAATTACTATCACGAAAGCGTCGAGGATAGCACATAACACCAGCAAGAAACTTGCGAATTGAAAATTTTTTCACTTCAGCATACCTTACACAAGTTTGACTTCTACGGCAGACCTTATTTCCATTTATTTTTTAACTGAATTGAAGATACTTCAAGTTCATTGAAAATGGTGTCCGCAATCAAAGGTAAGGAAGGTCTTCCCAAAAAGTCTTCGATGGTTTCTTTCATCACTTCTTGGTATTACGATCCTTATAAATGGAGCATTATCAAAAGTATCGGTTTTGCTGCAACTTCAGTATACATTGCCAGGGGATGTAAAGGATTAGAACTGATGCCTAACGTGTGATTCATTTTTTTTGAAAAATGAATATTATTAATAACTAGTGTATTTACCATGAATATAAGTCTCTTATTTGTATTTTGCTCTGTGCAATAATAACACTTTTTTTATTTGTAGTTCTTTCATTGTTGCGTGAGTTTCGCGCAACTGATACAGAAATCTACTTGAGAACATGAATTTTTTTGTATGCATCTTCATTCTTCTCGTTAATTGTGATTGTTTTTCTGATTTACTCAGTGTTGATATTTCATAATTCGATATCAAAGTAAAGTGAATTTGAGTAATAATATGTATTCTTATCCTACAGAATTTTACAAACATCAATCATTAATAATATACAATCAGTACTTAAAAATTAATCTTGGTACTTGAACCTATTTAAAGGTTTTCAAACGTTATTGAACCGAAAGAAAAACTAAACTACATTGATCAACGTTTTCTGCTTCCTCCTGCACCGCTAAAGATAGTGGCTAATCTGATGAAAATGTTCAAAGTATCCATATAAATTGAAAGTGAGCTAGACATAAAATCAAAAATCATTCGTCATTCAAAAAAAATCACAGTAGATAAATTAGTTGCAATACATACGCGTTGATAGGATCAAACGGCTTAGCACCGTACAGAGGATAATTTTCTGCTTGATGAATTATACGCTGAGTGTCATACAGCAAAAATCCAGAAAATAAAATTAAACCGCCATACAACGATAAAACCATTAAGCCAGAACCTAAAGCTGTAGTCGGAGGGAGGAAAAGGGTACCTAGAAAACAGGAAGTTCTCTTAGCTGAAATTTGAAAACTCACTATTTACATTTACTCATCTAAATTTACCGATTGATGACATGAATACGAAACCAAGACCCATTGCTAAGGGACCACCCAGGTATAAAAATCGATCACTAGGTGCGCATAACGCAATAGTCGTGAGGCCACCAACCGTACCAGCTGTGTACCTGCGGAAACAATAACGGAAATATAATATAATTGTTGAAACTACTAATGTTGATAAAATAACACACCATAAAGCTCTCATAATCGTAGGTCCTCCTAATAAGGCTAGCGGAGATATAACCGCACCAAGAAGACAAGAATGAACTATCCAACTGAGATGTTTGGCATTAAGTGTAGGGGCATACTCCAACGAATGAGTGACCATACCAGTTCCCATTACAGCAGCTAATGTTGCTCCAACAGCCTATGAAAAAATACATGAACTTGCATTCAAGTGGAATTGATCATGATTTCGTTGACATTTACCAATAAGGAACTTTTGGAAGCTAATCTTAGCAACGCTGGGGTACGAAAAGTAGCAACAGCAGCTGCTCCGGTCAATAGCAAGGACGACCCAAAATATCCATAAGTGCTTCTTACTCTATCACGAACATATTGCGGCCATAACCTACGAACGGAATTGAAACATAGTTATCAATGTATTAGCTCAAAAGAATACCTAATTCTAATATTTTCATGCTTACATAGATTGCTCAACAATTCCAGCTTGATTACTCAGTCCTAAACCATAATAGGCCAATGCACCTAAACCGAAAATGCTCGCGCCTGCAACTGCTCCTTCGCCTACAGAAATAGCTGTGAGAAAAGAAGATAATAAATGAATCAACATAATCATCCACAACGAATTTGAAATTTTCATCAACCTGCTCCGGAGGATGGTTTGAGGGCAGTTTCAGCCAACGTTCTCTTTCGGGATCGAGATGTTTTCCAAATAGTTTCTCGTCCTTCTTGGGAATACACTCGGGAAATTATCATATGAGTAGGCTTACTTCCATAATGCGAAAATTTCATCAATTTTGTCCCGTAAACGTTTACACCGGACGTAATTCCAGACATCAATTTAATTCCAATCATTTTGATTCCGGTTGCCCAACAATTGCAGACAATGTATGATTAATGTTCAACCAAGTTCAACAAATGAGTTTTCGTATTTTAACACTTTTTACTGTTGAAAACACAAATTTCTGTCACACAACTCAAATATCTTCTTTCTTGCACCACACTGTACTTGTTTTCTATTTTGCTCAAAATTTCAAGTTGATAAGTACGTAATCTACGTAGTTTAATCAATAAAATAAAAATAATCAACGCCTTGACGATTAGTTGCGACAGGTAAAGTCATTTTTTTAGTTCAAATTGTATTTGAAGGTAAACAGAAAAGAACAAAAAAGGAGGAAGAAGAAAAGGAAAGTTCTAATTTCTTGTTTTCTGCAATTTCGATTCAAAATGTTGACATTTTTTTTCAAAAAATAATTTATTTTGACGATGTTAGATTTTTGTATGTTTGTTACTTATGGATTGTGTCGTTTGGCGTCGTTATACAATGTTCATTCCAACTTTTATCGAAGACTTTGGTAAAATACCTACTTTTTAATTATTCACGATCCAGTTGTTTGTAAAAGTATCATTTCTCATTGGAGAAAAAAATTATTACACTTTACAATGAAGTCGTGAACTGATTCACCCGATATCGCTCGTAAAACTTGTATTTCAGTCTCAGTTTCAAAGTGGACTTTCGGAGATTTATGTCGCGCCGCATTGTAATCATCAGGGTGAAAAAGTAAATTTTAAATGTCTTCCTTAGTGTATCAGTGTTAATTTGTGCTATCTCATTTCAAGAATGTTTTCTGTCATACTTTTGTGACCGAATTGTTGAGTGGTCTCGTTTGTGTGCACCGTTGTAAAATGTGTATTCAATAGGAATTCATTTATTTTTAGAATGTTTTAAAATATTACGTCAATTTTGTGCATTCGCTACGATGGCTGGACAAACAATCAATGATCGACTATTGGCTGCTAAACACAGCATCGCCGGTCAAGGTTTAGCAAAATCCGTCTGCAAAGCCACCACCGAAGAATTGTTAGGCCCTAAAAAGAAGCATTTAGATTGTAAGTATTTGTTTCGATCATATTTCCATGTAACTTTACTAAATTATCAATTGGTGAAAATGCACTGATAAGCGTTCATTTCAAATACCATGACGTTGTATCAACTGTCGTCAATCAGATAGAAGTATTCGGTGTTACTGTCTTATGGTTTTGATCACTTATATTGCAGTGACGAGCTCTATAAATTTTAGAAAAATTTATTTCATGTCTCAGTCAAAATACGTTGAACAGTTGTATGTTTTACGCAGTAACTTATCATTATTTCATAATATAACCCGATGTAGCTATAGCTGTGAATGTTTCGATGTTATTTAGTCATTCATTAATAGCGGAGTTGCTCTTGTCTTCAACAATCATTTGCCGATAACCGATAACGTTTTATTTGGTTTCTGCATCAGTTCGCCTTTGGAAATTACATGAAATAGATCTATCGTGGATAGAATTCAACGTGTTTTTATTACGGCTAATTAAATTTGTTTTTTTGTTTTTACATTCTGAAAATAGGGACTTCTATGTATCTGTTGAGAAAATAATATTACCCAATTTCACACCTTTTTAACCTTCTGTCTACTTTGGTACATTTCATTATGGCGACCAAAAATATTATTTCAATGTTTGCGCATGTTTATTCCAGTCGTTCGATCGATATTAACCCATTTTTCGTATTCGTATAATGACGAAAGAACACTCGAGATTGTTCGTTCGATGATGATACTGCATTTCACAGAATATCGGAAATTTTTTCATGTCTTAATACTCGCGTGCTTGTCTTAGCTGTGCAGTTTCATTTGTACGACAATTTCGGAAGAATTCGCTGTATATAACGCCCCCAAATATTCAACGCAGCGTTTATTTTCACTTTTCAATGATGAGTAAACATCTACTTAATAACGAGTGAAATCATTTGTTTTGTGAAATCGAAGTTCATTGAAGCATTTTAGTGTTAACTTGAGCGCAACGTTTAATAAAAATCAGTGATTAGTTGGGATGTCAATTATTCGTTTTTCTCTCCGTATGCGTAAATCATGGATGTTTATTTTCTGTTATTAACAAATGTTTGAAATATTCATTGATAATGTTGTTTGTTTGGTAAGAAAACGTGATGTTGGAATGCTTACGATCTGCATTCGATGACGTATTAAATGAGTTTTTGGAATTGTGCGGTTTTTTTTACCAGATCAAGTGTTACAGGGGGAGGGCGCGGGAAATTGTTGATGAACATAGCTAGGCCGCGGATCTTTAGTGCTTTCAAATATGAATTCCTCGAATGTCGTCTTCTTGAAGAATTGTTTATGTCGAATGAAACCAACTCGCGCCGTTTTCAGTATTTATGATTTCTCCAACGAGAGTCATTTATATGTACTAATTATAATTATTACAATAATGAGCGAAAACAAAAAACGAAGCGAATTATTCGTGTTTTATCGTCACACAATTTATTGCGCATTTCTTGAAGATGATCGCAATGAATTAAAGAAAATTTCCCTATTGAAATATCGAAGCATTTTCATTTTGGGCCATTTCACGAAGAATTGATTTTTTTTTATTTTTAACTTACGGAATACTCGAACAACCGTGTGAAAAATATTATTGCACAATTTAATAAAAATTTCATTTCACGTCCGGAAATATATGAAATGGAACATAGTTTCAGTGAGAAGATGAGAACAGCAATACGGTATACTACTCTGTACTCAGGTTAAAAGTATATTCCATTAAGTTTCTCGTGTGATGAAGTACGAGGTAAATGACCTTGAAAGATGCGTTGCCGCGAAGGCATATGCATAAATGGCGGGTAAATCGATTGTTACATTTCTTGGTAAAGTTGGTTTGTTGAAAAGTTCATTATAGATTGAACTTGGGGGTACGTATCTAATTAATTTGTACCATAATTTGATTCTTTTTACTTTGCCTTCGTTTATGCAATACTAATACGACTTGATTGAAAAATATGTCATCGATTTTTCGTTATTTTCATTTTTCGAATGACCCAGTTAATTGAGCGATGCGCGCGACTATACAATGTTACATGAAGCACAAAAAAAAGTTATCCTAGGTAAAAAAAAAAAAGATCCCGTAAGTAAAACATTGGAAACGTGGAGATCAAGGAGATTGGTACCTCATGGTCAGCAAGATGTACGAACAGCGTTCATGACCATGAATCGTATCCGACGCTCTTTTCATTACGTGTACGTTGCCGTTCAACGTGACGATTTTTGTACGAGTTCATTTACCATGTAGAAGAGGTTGGTGGGAAGTTGAACGCAATGAATGAAGTTTTGGCAGGTATTGTAGATTTGGCGACTATTTGTCAAACCATGCAATATTGTAAAACGACAAATAAATTAAATTTGTTATGTATTGAACCATATTTATAACTTTTAGTCGCGGTTACAACACTGTTACGGATTCGTTATTCATCCGATATAATTTTTTTTCTATTCGAAGTCACGCTGGAAAAAAATAGTTGGAAATTTTTATTAAAACCAATGAGCCAGAAGAATACGCTGAAGCGATAAGCGTCTACGTAATTGGCACTAAACGATGATACGAACTACGATATTTTTTTTCACAGTGGTGATTCAAATTAAAACTCGATGATTGAATTGTAACATTCGAATTTAAAAAACAAATCGACCTGTTTTATTGTTATTCAAAACGCACCAAAAACGCTGATTCTGAGGGAAGTACGTCTTAACTCGATAGGTAATTCCAGAACGTTGTAGTTATAATGGTGGATTATAACGCTCACAATCTGATCGACATTTTGGGAAAAATAACCAGTTCGTATACTCGGAAAGAACCGAATGCCGAAGTACCCAACTCCCAACCGCAGATGACTCGAAATACCGCGTCACGATTGAAGCGGAGTAATGAAAAAAAACACCGTCGATTTCGGAACTAGTCTGCCTAACGTGTTTTTGGTGTTTGACCATCCTCAACGAATAATGTAATGCAATATGATCGAACGTAGCTGGTATGCGGCGACGAAAAACCAAAGCTGGAACCATAATCGTTAAATTTGAGTATTAGCGGTCACGTAGCCAGGATTTTTTCCACGTGGTGTTGAAAATGCGCAATGAGAATGGACTAGGATGACGTATAATACTTACTGACTATGACAAAGAATCCATCAGTCACCTTTAAAAGACATATATCTCTCGTGTTAATGGCAAAATTCGAGAAAAATTCCGGAGCATTGTAATCTTTATGAAAAAGTGTCGGAGAAGATCTCACTACTGACTTAAATACTCCTTTGATAACTTCGAAGATTCTTCATGACGATTTTTAGTTTTCTTCCCAAAAATATGACGTCAGACTCTTGAAGTCAATTTTTCGATTACTGCAATGTAAAGGTAAAGGTATTTAATGGTGATTCTCGCAAACCTCACTCAATTTGGTCCATTAGAAGCTGAGATATTACGATTTTGCATCCTCGCCTCTGAGCGACGTGACGTCATAGTTTGGAATCTCGTTACGCGCCTTATTGGGAATGTCAAGCAGTGTCTGATATCTGTTGGTAATTTATGAAACTAAGGAGGAGGTACCGATGAGACATCTTTCATTGTAATCATACGCAAATGATTGCAAAATTTTCAAAATTTACTGGCAATTTTCGAGTTAAAATACAAAATTTTAATTTCAGACTTCTAGCGGTTTATTATTGAACTTACGAGGAGATACCTCACATTAGCGCTCCAACAGATTCTTGCCAGTCCTAATAGCATAGTGAAACTTAAAATGATTGTAAAGTGGTTAACGAATGATTTTGAATGAAAATTAAATCGTACCTTTTTTTTAGAAAATAAAATTATATTTTCGATGATGTAAGGTATTATACAAATATGTACAACATACCTACTTCAATATACCAGATATTCCAATTCCAGCTGCTATCACTACGTAAAATTGCACCAAACTGACAAATTTACCATATCATTGTGAGGGTAATTTTATTTCCTACAAAATAGGTTTAATTCAATTTTTACCCAAAATTACTCATTATCCACTTTATATCAATTTGAAGTTTCACAGGTCATAAGGCGCGTAACGAGGTGGCAAACTGTGACGTCACGCTGCTGCGTAAATTTGAAAACTTGAAAAATTAATAAATCTGGACCTTATGAATATTTTTTTGCGATTCCAACGGCTGTTTTCTTTAAATGTGGACCTTTATCAGGCCGAATAGAAATTTTTTGAAAATTCCATCTGACTTTAAGAGTCTATTGAAGAGATACGAAAAAAAGTATTCGCGTTATTTCGATCAATATGCTTGAAAATCTAATAAGGAAGTTGAAAACCAATGTTTAGGTGTTTTTTTGCTCTGAAATAATTCAAATTAATCGAATACCACGTCTGTAACTTTTATGAATATAGAATTTCGATCAGTGATATTCTTCATACCGTAAAAATTAAATTTAAAAAACCTCATTGAAAAAAATTAAAGATCGTTAGGATTCTAACAAATTTTTTGTATCAGTTCACATTGTGTAAAATTCTTCGCGTTATTGTACACAATTACACATATTATCTAGCTCATTCGTACGTGTATTACGTAAGGTAATAATTTCGCAGCGTCTTCATTTCATCTCGTTACGATGTGCTATTGAAAAATATTATTCGCAGGTAACTACGAATTTTTTAATCTCAAGATGAACGCGAACCGGTGGTGAATTTTAACATATTTTATGTAAAATTTATACACAGACATCGTTTATGGCGAATTACTCATACGTTTTCTTGTTCACGCAGCCTTACGTAACTATGGAAATTGTATGTAGTATCATCGACTGTAAATGTGTGTATTGTGTACCACTACATAGAAATACTAGTATAGAACCGGAATATGATTCGATATTCGGTTGACTTTGGTGTTTTAATATTCCGTTCGATGGTAATGTTTGAGAAATAAATGATAAAAGAGCTCAAAAAATTGATTTATGAATTACCATGCCTGAAAAAGGGCAGCACGTGAATACGGGCAAAGCAATGCATTATGAATGACCTTTTTTTTTCATCTTCGCGAAAATATTATACGCGTTGGTGTAAGTTTCCTCGATGTACGTGTGGTGACGAATGCGATTTTCCCTTTTTACGAACGACGCGACGCGACGTCAGTTGTTGGCGAAAATCGATTGCAAATTTGCGCTTTACCGCATTTAAAGAAAAGCCACCAGTTGTAAGAGTTTTTACGACAGCGTGTATATGAACACTAATTTGTAATGCTTTCCTGAGGAAAATTTTTAAACAGATTTTTAGATTTATTGTTTTAACTCTTCCTATCGAGTGTTTTTTATCTTCTGTATTGTAATTATATTTAAACATATCGAGAATATTTTACTGTGAGATGAAAATTTTACATAGCCAGTTTATCGTGTTATCGCTACGGGAATTGGATGGTGATATGATCCTTATCAAACTTCCTTTTTGTCATGATACGCTCAATTTTTGCAATTCAACAAACAATGTGATAATTCTATGAGACTTTCGGGATAATTTCAACGTTTTGTTAACTGAATTATTTTAGGTTGATTTCATTCGATTGATTTGGATTTTTTGATCAATTCTATCAGAAGATGTTTCAATTGGTCTGAATAAGCAGACGACGAATGATCGTGAATTAAGAACAATAAATTCAATTTTACTACGAGATATTTAACGCGGGGCTATTTTGAATGATGCGTGTAGATGACCTAACACGGAGAGAAGTGGGGATGTGAAATAAGAACTTTGATGATGTTAACTTTAGTCATTGGTAAGGTGTATCATCTAGATGACGCATCCATTTGCCATTCCAAATCATCTTGTGTTGTCAAGTTTGCCATTAAATTTTAATTGAAGTTTTTTTTGGGGAAATTTTTCAACGTCGACATTTTTAAAGGATATGAGTCGTTAAAATAATTGTTTAACTATCGATTCTGATTTTGGTTTTTCAATGCTGAAATGATTTCTATCTTTTTTCTTTTGAAAGCGGAAAATCGCTGTTGCTTATAATTAAACAATTTCATCAATATTGAATCACTTTCAGTTAAGTAAAAATTGATTTTAAAACAAAAGATACTTGCTTCCAATCCAAAAGTATGGAATTTTTAATAATTAATAAATGGGGGCGGGGTCAGAAGGTTATAAAAAAATTATGAATAATTGATTTTCGCGGAAAATTCATCATGGTACTCAAAATAAAGGAACTTTTCCGCTGGGTCGAATGACGCAAATCTCGACGCAATCCGACCATTCACTCTCAAGATATCGAATTGTAAGCTTAATTCATTTTTCAATGTTGCGACGTTGCCAATTTGTTATTTCATGTTTATATTTTGAAATATGAATTTTCAAAATAATAATGAGCGAAGTTTTATTGAAAAAAATTTCAGGCATTCCAATTCTTGTTTAATTTTGCACTTGTCGAAGTAATTTTGACAAAATCTTTTATTTTATTGTTTTATTCATTATAAATGTATAAAATAGACTTTCAAGGAAGTATTTTCGATAATATCCGAAGTACTTCGAACGGGATTTGTAAAAAAAAACAATTTACAGATGTGAGGGGTCCGACTAGACTCAAATTAAAAAGAATTACAACAATTTCATAAGGGTTTTTCCAGATTTTTCGGCCTTCTTATTCAAATGGAAAATCGCAAATGGTCAATTTTAAGCATTAAATATTAAACGAATATCAAAATCGATGATATGAATATGTTGTGGTCAAAATGTTCATAAATGATGTGTGATATTCATCTTTGCAAGAGAACAATTGAATAAGCATTTGATGAATAATATATTCCCAATCGAATTACAATTACATTTGTTATCTGGCAAAATTGGGTAAGTTTGGTTGAAATTTTGTTATTTTGCAGACCCGCACAAGTAGGTAGTTAGGTACCTATGAGGCGTTTTCCGAAAAACAATTACCAGTTCTTCGGCATCGCTTTATTTCCACTGAAATTTAGTTTTTATTATTTAACGATGAAAATGTAATTTTGAGGAAAAATGTTCTCACTGTTTTGTACAATCAAAACAAGAATTTTTCGCAAAAAGGTGTAAAATGAAATTTTCGCTGATGTTTTCGTTTAGAAAATTTTCATGTCTATACCGTTTCTTTTTTGTATTTTCTATGATTTTTAAACTGAATTGGAGAGAAATTTCTCAGATGAATTTTTCTGATTTCATTTGCTCGTGTTTGAAATGAAAAAAATTCGATCAGACGGATTCATCGATAATTCGACGACGACCGTAATCAACGCATTGTTGGAAATTTGAAAAATAATAATGTCGTTTTAACGTGTGATGCCCTGCGATAATTAGTAATTTATAGAAATAATACGCGAAGAATCGATTGGTTTCCATAAAAATTAAGGTTTTGTTTAAATTTCGTGACAATAGCGAACAGGAAATGTATATTTTCGTCGAAAAATTTTCCGTAACGCGTACCAAACTTCATTGATTTTTTTTCACGTCTACTATGGCGATGCACGTATGTAGTATGTATACGTAAATAATCGACTCACTTTAACCGAAATTTTTTTCCGATTATTTGATTATTTATCTACGCGATGTTGGTTAAAGAACGATTACTATTCTGAAAAACCGGTTTTTAAATAATTATACCCGCGTTACGTTGTATCAATGTGAAGAAAAACTTATGGATATTGGTATTTTGCTGTTTCGATGAGGACGATTGGTTTCTCGTAACCTTTTCACGTTTGAGTTTCGATTATCGTGTTTTTTTCTGTCTTTGAAATTTCATGCGAATTTTTGTATTTGCTTGTCTGAATTTCCGTGCGAAAGTAATATGTGAAAGTGTGGCGGAAACGCGTCTAATAACCATGAATAGATTATATGGTTATCAATTAAGTTTCCGTAGTAACAGCTGTATTTATTGTCACGCTCATCTACGATTGTATCTCTCGTGGGACGGGGTGTTATTTGGGTGGACGTTGATTCTTCGTGTACACTAGCAAAGCCGACTACATAGGCTACAGCTTCAACTAGTTGTAATGATAATGCTTGAATTTAGAAGCTTAGAAGCTCGGACAGTTGAGAAATATATTTGCCGAGAAATAACAAGCGATGGAGATGGTCGTGAAGTGCGTGCCCTTGCGCGATGTGTGATGCGAACACCTACGCGAAAGATCATATCGCAGGGTTATCTAACGCGGTGGAAATTTACTTGAAAATATCGACGTTACGCGTATATAAAGTGGATGTCTCAAAAGTATGAAATGAGCGTATTCGAAAACACCGGTGGAAAATCACGCGGCGAGAATGATTTAGGCAACTGACATTGCTATAACGAAACCGACAAATAAAATTTCCGGTAAGGAAATGCGTGCATGGATGATGAACTTACCAAGATTAACAATACATTCACCCTTAAAAGTTCATCTTTTTATTATTCGGCGCCGTTCTATGGCTTAGAAGTGGTGCCAAAACGTCTCGATGGGTATTTCGCGAATTTCTGCTGAACCGATGGGGGTTTTCGCCAAAAATTCTCTGGAATTGTTCCCTAAAAATTTCCTGGGCCGTTTAATCCCCTCCCCCCAAAAGATGAATAGCGAGAACTATGTACTTACCTAAATTTTTATAATTATTGATTTGAAAACATAAATCATGAGAAAATTGTGCTTAAGAAATTCAGTCTCTTCAGGAAGATTTAATAGTTCTAATGGACTGTCCCTTATTCTCCAACCTTCGTTTTAGATTCTCTCTCCCTTCCAATTTACGTGATCTCCTGCGGGACAACGAGGCGTTCCTATCTTATTTGTTTTCCTTCCTGAGATCCTCCAATATCCGCTCCCAAATCTGAAGCCACTTTAACTGATCCATGCCTCTGGCCTAGCAGTAGTAAAGGCACGTAAATGAAGAAAAGTAAGTAAATATTCGGAGATTTGGATGGAGTCGAGAAATTTTCCAGAAATTAAAATTTCACCAATTAAATATAAAGCTTTTAATTAATGATTTTTTTGTACGTGTATTGTGACAACGAGCTAACGAAAAACCACCTCGGAGTATTAATCTAGCGAATTGATGACCGTAAAAAGTGAAAATATTTGAAAAAACATGATACCATCTTGTAAAAACGCTATTACTTTCTATGACGTAATCGTTGCACGTTGCATTACTTTCCTATCGATGTTGCAATTCAAGGTTTATTGAACCTTAAAAATTTGAACCATGGAAGTTGTGAGTATTCTGATTTTTACGCGTATTTTCGTGTTTTTTTTTCACGCAGCGTAACTAGTGTTATTTGTAAAGATGTGATTTTTCCAAACAAATTTAAACGTAAAATATATGAAAGTCCTGTTATTTATTTTGAGCTATAAATAACAAACAGTACCGGGTGTCTGATAACTACTTTTTTTCGGTTTTATTGTAAAAATGGCAGCAATAAATTAAACAATGTTGAATTGGACATTATTTTCTTCATTAAAAAATTAATTTGGTCTTATAAATCCATTCTTAAATTGAAAAATTGCAGTTTAAAAGTGAATTGATAAGAGCAAATTTTATTTGGACGCCTGGTATTTGCAAAAGTAGGCAATTTTTCCAAATGTAATATTCTTGATCTCTGATTGATGCAAGTCTGAATGACGTCATTCTCTTTTCAAATTGGAGGTTGTATTCAAGTTGATAATTGATTATGATATTTCGTTTATTTGTCTCGTTACAAATGTGCGATCGTTCAGTTGAATCGAAACAATGCAATCGAAGTATGATTACTATATGATTAATTGCGATTAAATTTGTATTCGGTAATGGCGATTTGAATAATTGAAAGAGATATAAAGGTGTAATTTTCCATTCGCTAAACAACGAACTTAGTCGACGATTATAGCGAAATTTGATTTCAAAAACGTTCATTTTTTATTCATTAACATTTAACAAATTATTTCATCATGTAGGTCATTTTTTAATTAGCTTATTAGAAAGGTAAAAAGTGACGAATATTTTATTCGTGTTTATTTTTATCTGCGGTATGTTTTCTTGAAGTTGATAAGAAGATAAAAACTAAAGGTCAGATGTATGTGTATTGATTAAAATACAGAAAATAAATGATATACGTATATATTCGTAAATACCGAGGAAAAACATTTCACATTGCAGCTTTTTGTAATCGTGCGACGCCTATCGATTATAGCATTTGAATACGGAAGAATGGAAGAAACATTGAGTGATTAGCTCGACAGGCTATTTTATGCTGGTGCGAAAACAAACCCGAGTCAGCGTTGATTAAATATTATGTAGGCTAATTCGCACGACCTAAATGTGGGATTAGTCGTGTGATAGATGAATCGTGTTGCCGGAAAATACGTTTGTGTATTTAGAGAGAAAAAAATTTAGGTGCGAGATTGCCACAATGCATTTCTGGTATTAATGTTCAACTTACGTAATTATTGAATTTTTTCGACGCGGAAAATTTGGATGAGAATTTAATTCTATGATAATCACATACTTGTATATTTTATTTCATGTTTTATTGCTCGTGTATTAGGTATATTGCTTTGATAATCTTCGATAAAGTTTATATATTTTTTGTAAAATTCAAATTATATGAAATATTTTGGGATATAGGGGTAGTAATTTGACTTGATACAAATAATTTTTTCATTTCGTTGCACTAATAAAATCCAAGATATTTAAATATTTTTACCTTTTTTTTGTTTCAGATTTAATTCATTGTACAAACGAGCCCAATGTTTCTATACCACAATTAGCAAATTTATTAATAGAAAGATCACAGAATACCAATTGGGTGGTCGTATTTAAAGCACTGATTACAGTTCATCACTTGATGTGCTATGGCAACGAAGTGAGTATTTGTTGGAAATTGAATTACGTAACATCGTTCAAATGTGAATTTTGAAAATTCTTAAAATTGCCAACGTCTAAAAAATCTCTCCGGTCTTCTACCAAAAATCTAAATCCTCCCTTCCTAATTGTGCCTCTGGACTAGGCAGCAGTATATTGCATGTTGAACTAAAAACAAGTAAAAAAAAGATGGAAATAAACATTTAATGCTTTTGAGCCCTTATTGTTCATTGTAAATTACGCCATGGTTATTATTGACTAGGTAGTAACTGTTTTTGAAAAAATTGAAATAGCAAAACTCTTTATCCGTTTATACTCCAAATTTCAGATTATGTTTTGTTTCTTATACCTTGCTAAATTAAATAAAATACCCCTTAAAATATAATCCAACTGTTACTCAAATTTGTTTGGGGATAAACCTGTTTCGTGTTGTAAAAGTATGTAAAAGTAACATGATACTGTTGAAGAAATCGTATGAATACATTTGTGAGATACCTTGGGAGACTTTTTCAATGTTGAACTTTCTTTCAAATCTCCCGATATAAAAGATCGGTGTATAGGCAATATACAGGTCCAAAAAGAGGGGTCATCGGTAAGCTGTGGGCAGAAGCGAGAAATTTGAGGTGCATCAGTTTACAGTAAAGATGCCTAAAGGGGAGAGTCATACGATGCATTATATGTTTACACTTTTCTCTCTTCTACGAACTGATAGACCATATGTGTAGTTGTGTACGTAGCGTTTTTTGTTCCTCTCGACTAGTACTACTTACATTTTCAATACGCAAAAAAAATCTGTAACACCCTGTAGACTGATAACTAGTAATGAAGGTAGCAAGAAGTTCTCATATGTTAAGATCTGAGAGTTTTTTCGGTGTTATTATGATGGCTTACGTTGAAGACTTACTTTCAGTGTTACACTTGTGACAGTGTTTTTTTTTTGGTATGGTTGGGTTATGCTATTACCGAACATGCGATACTCGTGTAACCGCGCAGACTATACCGTTGCAACTTCCGTCGTGACCACCGTGAAAGAACGGTGTGTGAATATTTGGTGTAACCTGGATCTCTTCCTCTACGATAACGAATGTACCATAATGAGTTGTAGTTTAAGGGCAATTACCGACTGGTTGATGCGAGGACTTGGAAAATTATTTTCTGAATATTGTTTTCTATTTATTGTTGCAGAGATTTACGCAGTATTTAGCTTCCAGCAATAGTACATTTCAACTAAGCAACTTTTTAGATAAAAGTGGAGTCCAAGGTTGGTGAGACGAGATTTTTTTTTTCATTTTTATCGTACTGCTAGACTTATGCCTTTTTTCGATAACTTGACCTTTGGAAATTTTTTTTCTTGTATTATATCTATTTTTTTTACGCATGCTTTCCTTAGCTGCTGGAGCTCGACTTGGTAAGTGATCAAAATGATCTGAATTATGATGTAGATGTGTAATGCAAGGGACTATGAAATTTTCTGTGTCCTAAATTAAGATGGCGCAAGACGATTTTTCTCGTTATTTTTTTGTGATTGTTACGTTCGAGTTGAAATATACCTTTATTTAATGAACCTTTTCATAAAAGAATTTGCTCGTTCGTTTCTTAGTGATTCTTCGCTGTTTAGTGCAACATAACAAATCGAAGATTTTCGTTGAAACGTGTTTTATTTGTAATGAAAAGCGATATTGTTTTGTTTTGACAACCAATGATCTATGTTACGATGACGTGTAAAAATTATGAAATTAGTAGGGTAATTCATTCAGCTTATTTGACGTGAACAAGTATCTAACGTGAAATTCTTCATGATTTCTTTCTTCAGTTAAACCCATTACTGCGTTTTTTAAAGCGAAAACCCTAAAGCGGAATTTTTTCTAGTTGTATCATGTGATATTGAAATGTTCGTTGGTGATTAGTAAATTATTGATATTTTTTCTTATGTTGAAATGAAAAATGAAGTTCGACAAAATGTTTACTCATAGTTTCATTTTTTTACAATTTCGTCAAAAGTCAATGACAAGTAGAATTAATGATTTCGTAGCGATTTATATTACACTGGTTGGATCACATCTGAACCTTTAATGTTTAAATTAAAGCGTATAATCTTCCTATACCAAAATACCCCGTTAAAACGGAAAATATTTCTACGAAGTTTCATTAAACTTGTCATGAGCTCGTTGAGGAAGAACGAGATGAAGAGGTGAATAGGAAAACGTACGTAAACGTATACGAATACAAGCAAATTTATCATTGAATATCTAAGGTGAAGTAGAGATTAGGGAAATGGCATAGTACGTCAAAACAAATTACCTACGTCGCGCTTGAGTTTCACAAACAGGGTAAATTAATTCTTGCCAAAATTTCAAACGATAAACAAAAAAACGAAAATTCGACTATCTCGTTGTAATAACTTACATTTATATATTCCCAATGCGAGATTTTTTTTCGAGCTTGGTTTGTTGGAGTTTGAGAATGTCGGGATGATGTATCTATACGTGTGGTACGTCCGAATAAAACCATTCTTCGAGTGTAGGATTGATACAGATCGTATATACGCGACGTAAATAGATAACAAACTGGGTGAGGGCCATTCCATTGTAGAAAATATTCTCAATAGTCGTCTAATGTCAATTATATTTAATTCTTTTTGAACTTTTGAAGTTTTTCCACCAGCGGTTGTCATCGTGTGGAGATAGGTATTTGATTTATGGTGTCGGTCCGAATTGAGAATTGTTGTTTTGCGGATTAGGACGTTTTCGTTTTATTTATTTTTTTAACGACGCGTTTTTTTGGTGAAAATTGTCGATTTTTAAAGTTTTGAAGGGCGTTTATAATATTGAGATTTTTTCAAGAAGAGGTTGAAACCCCTGATTTACTCATTAATGCATTTCATTTTTCACACATATTTTCACTGTTATCTTGACCAGGAATGATTGAATTTCTGAAAGTATTGAGATTGTAATTTGCACTTTGCGATTGATGGTTTTTTGATTTCCTGATGTCTAGTTGGTCGTAGCCTCCTTTTTAGAGAGTTTTCGTGTAATATGTTTGGTTGGCAACATTGATTGCTATATATGCACACTTAACGTAAACAAATGTTACTAACTTGCGATTAAACACAATTTGTTAATTGTTATCAGGTGGCTACGATCAATTGGAAACCCACTGCATAGTACATCAGAATTATACTCTTAGATCTCATTAAAATAAAATTGTAATACTACCAAGATGGTATTAGCTAATTATTCAAATTTATCTTCTGAGAATAAGAAGTCTGAGTAGTTTCGAAAAAGAAACGTACTATGTACCTTTTTATTTGACATCGTAGATTGTTACTAAATACGTTGCCTTTGAAATTTTATCAATTTTGTTTATTTTTTTTTCAGGATATGACATGTCACCATTTATCAGACGATATGCTCGTTACTTGAATGAAAAGGCGTTATCATACAGAACAGTAGCTTTTGATTTTTGTAAAGTTAAACGTGGGTAGGTAGTATAATTATCGACGATACGAGTTATTCTGATGCTATACATTTTCACCTCCCGATTTCGAAATTTACTGTTTGAAGCGTACTTACGACTTAAGAAGGCGTTGGGTAACACCTTCTTTGAAAATAACGGAATTTTCCTTATCCTAATTTGGAAAAAACCTAATAAGAAGTTTAGAAGTAATTTGAAACGAAATAAAAAAAGAACTGTGCTACAAGCCATGCGTCTCATTTTTAATATTCAAAATACAAATTTTGTAGCATTTCTATGCGAAATAATATGTAGATTAACTTTTCTTATTTACGGTTTCTCCAGATTGAGAAAAAAATACTCGTACTTGAAACGCGATAATGAGCTCTTCATCTCGACGTCTTGGAAATTACTAACAAAAATACTACACTCCCTTCCTCTCCTACCAAACTACTTGGTTAAATATTGCACGATTTTCACCATTTTTTCTGAAATTTACTTTTCGGTATCAAGCTCAGTGATTCTGTTTATTTTCAAGGTTGTTGAATTTATTGCAAACATTTTTGAGCGAATTTGGAAACGAATCTTTGTTACTGAAATTAAGACGTGAAGATGATCTGGCCAATGAATTAATTTATTCATCGAGACTATTGGTTTTTTAATTGTACGTTATAATTGCAGAAAAGAAGACGGCGTTTTGAGAACCATGAGTTCGGATAAATTATTGAAAACATTACCCGTGTTACAAAGTCAACTAGACGCGCTGCTGGAATTCGATTGTACTGCGGCTGATTTAGCAAACGCTGTGATCAGCATGGCTTTCATGTTATTATTTAGAGACCTTATTAGATTGTTCGCTGGTTATAATGATAGTATTATCAATTTATTAGGTATGTTTTACTTCCTAAAGGTAGTAATTCGAGGTACGGTTACATAAAATAAGAAAAGCGAATTTTACGAAAATGCATACTTATTGAAATAACACAGTCGAAAGTTTTTTTCTCCAAATTGATCGTATCGTGTTTGTTGCGAAGTGTATAGAAAATTCATAATTGTGTTTTTTTTTAAACGTTGACATTTCGGAAAAATCGAGTATTTTCAATTGCTTAGCAATGCGAACGAAGAAAGTTACTTTAGCTATGTGAGTTGAAAATCTACATAATCTTGATGGAATCGTACAATGTTTTATGTAAAAAAGTATACCAACGATTGGTTAAAACAAAGCGAAAATTTTGCAGAATCATTGGAAAAATTATACGTATCGAATTGCACGAATATAAAATTTTATTTCGGTTCAAGTACAGAGTACAGTTTGAAGGACTTATTTCGCCGTTTCAATATGGAGTTCAAGATCGACGGTGATAGAAGAACCGGCGAAGAATGCGAGTACGACGCTATGTTTCAAATTTCAAAATACACCGAACAAGTGGGAATCGGCGAAACGAAAGTTTCGTGTGGAACGAACGAATCTAGCTCGTGGGAATTGACGTCGACGAGCACCGCCGCCGGCAGGTATAGCTTGGAGGATGATAAAAACGACAACGAAAACGCATTTCTCGCCGAAGACGATACGAAGGAAGCGTCGTCGACGAGTCAATCGTGGAATAAGGATTTATCAATGTCGACGTGTATTTCGGATGTTGTACAAGTGAAAGAAGAAAAAGATTCGTGGACTTGTGAGGCGCAGCGAGAGTGCGATGTGGAAAATTACATCGAGAATAAATTTCGCAGCATGGAGACAAAACTGTGTAAGAGGTGTTGCCCGAAAGATTGTTTCGAAGCGTTTAAAAATGTTTATAAACGAATGAGGAAAATTTAAATTAGCTTTTTCGTTTTTATGTAACCATTTATTAACTTTTTTTCTCGTCAAATACATCATTGGTCGGATGACGCTAAATATTGCGATCTGTTGCAGAAAAGTATTTTGAAATGAATAAAAAACAGTGTCGAGAAGCTCTTGATCTCTATAAAAAATTCCTAATTCGAATGGATCGCGTTGGTGAATTTTTAAAAGTAGCCGAAAATGTGGGAATTGATAAAGGCGAAATTCCTGATTTGACGAAAGTACGTTTCGACTTGTTTGCTATTTTCGCGACGTGATTTACGAATTTATTTCTTATTGGGTTGTTTTTAGGCTCCGAGTAGTTTGTTAGATGCGCTGGAACAACATTTAGCCGCCTTAGAAGGTAAAAAATCAGTGGTGAATACGCCTACCCAAGCGGCAACGTAAGTGTATTGTATAAAATTGATATTCGATGATTAAAAATACCTAAGAATTACGCTTATCGATGACTAAATTCTGAAAAAACAACAGGCAACAAAGAACCGACGTTAGGAGCGGAGTGAGTGCGCTATCTTCGACTAGTTCGTCATTTGGTACCGCGGCACAGCAATCTGATATCGTTGATGAAAATACTGCCAGACAGGCTTTGGCGGAAGAAGAAGCTATTTTGAATCAATACAAAGTAATTCGTTACCCTTGACTGGATTTCGTCGCGTTTATAACATTTGGACGTATTTTCACCTATATCGATATTTATTCAGGCTAAAGTTCAAAGTCCAGTATCAAGTATTGCGAATGCAAATTCAAACGCAAACACTGCAACGACAAATCCATTCCTCAGTTCACCAACACAACCAATTGTTGATTTGTTTTCCGCGCCCGTTACGGCGGCCGCTACTAAAAATACTAATCAGGTTTGAGTTGTCTGGAATTCATTCGTTTATATCATTTGTCTCGTATTTCGTGCTAACTAATGTTTCATTTCTTTTGCAATCTTTGCAGACGAAAGCTTCGGATGATTTACTTCAATTAGGAAATCCATTTGCTGATATGTTCTCTCAGCCAGCAGCGCAGGTTTCCGCTGCTGCTACGTTTACTAATAATGTTTCTAATAATATTTGGATGACCAATGGTAGGTGATGAGCGAATGATTGCAAAAATAATTTCAAGTTGTTAGCTTAATGAGTTGTATTTTGACAGGTTTTTCTAATAATAAACCTTCATTGACGAATGCATTCGTTGATGATCGTTCGTTTACTTCAGTATTTGGTGACACAAACACTACTTCTTCAACGACAACGACTGGTAAGTTAGGTGGCTGGCTGAAAAGGTGTTGGGAGCTTTTTTTTTTTACGAAAGATATGCTCAATTTTTTCAACGCCTTAACTTTTGGATTATGTATTTAATTTTTGCGTTCTACGTTTTTGCTAATTTCAGATTTTATTATTTAATTCAAAATTCATGTTTATTTGCATAATTTTTCGCGTGTTTACGTTACATTCAAAATCCTAAATTCTGATCGTTTTTTTCCTGATCAAAAGGAATATGCGCTACGCATGCGTCATGTTCTTTTATAACGTATCCCTCCTCTCCCCTTCCTCTATACCTAAAACCTATACCATAACTATTCCGTTAAAGTGATATAGGAAGTTAGGTAAACTCGGAGCATATTTTTCGTATAAACTAACGTAATTAGGTGGTTCAGGTTGTGGTATTAGATGCTGCTTACTCGGAACATTCTCGTCAGTTGTTGTCCTCCTACGTGTGAACTGTGAAAGCTAAAAACCTCCAAGATGATATAGGAAAATATGATAGTTGATATTATATGAGAAAACACGCCAATTACGAATTTATCACTTTTACGTACCAGTCGGCGTTTTAAATCTAATTGGAAAAATTGTTTTTGCACGTGTCTAATTGCCGGGATTTTTTTCAAGCTGCTTCTGACGGATTAATTTCTTCCTCTGGCACTGCTGTCTCATTTACAGGAGATAGGGAGGATGCCGGCGAAATAGGTGGTCTGTCTGGAGAGAGTGAGGAAGCGAGGAATCTACGAGCCGGCGTAGCGCCGCCGCCTAGACCGCCACCTCCGGCCGCTGGGCAACCTGGCGCCGGCGGTAAGACGGCGTTAGATGATTTGAATGATAGTATCAGAGTGGCTATGGGATCGCCTTCGCGTCCTCCGCCTCCTGTTTCCCAACAACCTTTACCCGTTATTCCGGGTGGTGTGCCTGGCATGCCTGGCGCGCAACCTATTATGCAAGCTTATCCTCCGTTACAACAACAGTTGTATGGGTCTCCTGTTAAATTCCCCCCTGGTCCACCGGGTAAGTAGTGGCGATTGCTTGGTGACGTGGTGTCTCGTGTAGTTGTCGCATAATCGGCAATATGACGAAGGTGTTGTTTTTTGTAGGATCGGTCGCAACGTGCCCAACGAGCACAACCACTAATAAAGTGATAACTGGTGATCTTGAGAGCAGTATAGCGAGTTTGGCGGAAAATCTTACCATCAATAAAGCTAGCACGCAAGCGAAGTAGGTTCAATTTCGGTGGTATGGAAGGTGTAGGAAATTTAATTTCAATCGTATTTTTTAATAGACCGATTCAATGGAATTCACCGGCGAAAAGTGGTAATAACGCTTCATCGTGGACTCCTCAACCGATGGCGGCGACAACCGGAGTTAATTATAGACCTATGGTAGGACTTTACAACGCAATTTAGCGATTTGCCGTTCTCTTGTAATATAGCTTCGCTACTATTTACGATATGGTCGATTTTAGGTGCAAGGAATGCCTCCCACAAATCCTGCGACTACATTCCCAGCTGCTTATTCGATGGTAAGCGGTTTTTGTGCACCTTTAGGTACAAGGGTTTTGATTATTATGCACGATAACAACACGAATCAGTTGGTGGATGATCTGCATGTCGAATCTTTTCGTGATATCACCTCTTTTTAAGCGTATTGGTGTTCGTGAATCGATTCTTATTTTTTCTAAAAAAAAAAAGAATACAAAATCTATGCAAATATTTGTAAATTTTCACAAACGCATTGTATTTTTTATGCTACAATTTGCGCTATGTAGAAAATCGCAATTTTTTCAGTATTATCGCGTTAAAAAATGCACAATTGTGCATTTACGTTTTCTGAGCCAAAGTTGTTCTTCTTTGATGGTGTGAAATTTCGTAATTTTATGCTGTGATATTTGAAAACAACACATTTACCCCTATTGAGCGATAAATAATCAAATAAATATTAATTTGTCGTCGTCGAATGGAAGAAATGGTTTATTTTCTGATGCACAAATGCGTAAATGCGCTTGTATCGGAACACGTGAAGTTTTACAGAAGATCCTCCATATCAAAGCTTTCAACTTCTAATAAAAGTGTCACGAGATCTTTTCATCGTAATGAAAAAATTCCATTTATTGAATTGGCACTTGAAACAACCACGTTTCAAAGACAATCTGATGATTTTCTTTTGATGCGTCGAAACAATTTTTATGATCTTGATTTCACGAAAAGGTTTTACATTGTTGCACTTCTTTATTTTCATTTTTTTGAAAAATATTGTATGAAAATCTCTCAAATGAGAATTGCAACGTTTGGCATAAAAGTTATTAATTGCTCTTGAAGTAATATTAATTTAGCATTACGTACAACTGCTGGCTAACAAGTTGCATGTTTCGCAGAATATTTCGATAATTCCGTCGATATTATACAAATAATGAAACGATTATTTGTAAATGTACAGGGTGATTGGTAAATAATCAATAATTTTTGGTAAAAAGTTCCATATATTGAAAAAAGATTCTATGTGAGGAAGTGTTTGGATTTATATTCTCTTTATTTTTTATATAAATTTGGTCCGTTTTTAAAATTCTGAGTAAGAACGTGTAGTTCATTCGTTGAATTTGCATTTGGATGGTGATAAATCATGAATACGGTCATAGTTGAAGTTGTTTTAATAAATCTCTGTAGAAGTGTGATTGTAGTTTGCGTATTTCCCCGGAATTTTTTAAAATTGTGTATGAACGTTCTTCATGATCATAAGAAGTATGAGTCATAGCTTCGTTCAAGAAAATGCGCAGATACTCAAAATTATATGAAAAAATCATTTGAAATTTAAAAATACGTCTGTGACTATTGCGATCAAGGTCTTTTAACAGATTGATGCTTTTAATGAAGTTTTTTTTTCTGTTTTAGCTTTCGTATTTTTTGAATAGTAGTATTTTTTACTATGTTTGTATTATATCGATGAATTTAAGTTTAACAATGGTTCTCAAAATCAGCATAGCAGCTGGTAAATATGTCGTATTCTTTTAAGAAAACTGAAAACTTTGGTTTAAAAAGTCATTTATGAAGTTATTACGCGGTACCTATTATTTTTTTGTTGATTTACGTGGCTGCTCTGAAACAACGACGTTTTGATTTTGATCTCTGATATCGGCGATCTTCGTACCCAATTTCGATTATTAAATTTTATAAGTACAAGAATTTTTTATTATGCTTTCGCCAATTTCGTAATTATTGTTATAATGAAAAAATTCGCGTTAATTTGAAAGAATTATCGACCTATGAAATATTTGAAGTTAATCGCTCCAAAATAACGAAATGATATCGAAATAATTTTTTCTTGTTTTGTTATTCAAAATTTGGTATTATAATTTCTGGTTAGTACGTAGTCTGCTTAAATGCAACTTGTTTACGTCAGATAAGTGGAACAATTTTTATTTGGTTTATTTCTTTCCATTAATACTAATTAAAAAAGAAAACTTGATACGCGCTGAGCTTTTTCCGATATGTGAATGATTTTCGGGTGCAGGGTATACAAAATATGCCTGCAGCTAGAATGCCGGTATCCCCGTACAATAATGTAGCAATGATGAATCAGCCACAGCAGCCTATAGTTCCTCCACAACCACAACAGACGACTACTCTTGATCCTTTTGGAGCGCTTTAATATTAATATGTAGAGGAAGTAAGTGATTGATAAATGATTTTTGTGTATAATTTGTTATTTTGTGGTGTAGAATCGAGGAAGCTTTGTAATAGCAGCTTTAATCTGCATGGCATGCAGCATGAATTTTTTGTTATGTGTTTTCAACCAACCATGAATACGAAAAAGCAACGCCAACTTTTGAGTATTTTAAAGAAAAGCTCAGTTATACTAGATTACTGGTTTATTTGACCGTAGGAATTATCAAACGGAGCCATTTTCAAAGTTTACTTATTCAAAAAATTTTTCTACTTGGCGTTGCTGAATTTTCCTTCATGGCTTGTTCGTATTACGTATATTTAATGATGAAAAATTTCATTAATCGAGATCTTTCTTGGCGCAGGAATTTCAATGGTGTGCTGCTGACAGGAAATAAGACGAGATGTTTATTTCACATGTAAAACGAAGGGAATCAGTTTGTGTGCCATTATGCTAGTTAATGGAGACGTCGTCGAATTATTAAATTCTTTACAAAAGCTTTATTGCTTACTTTTGCGATATATTACTATAGAAGCAATGAATTATTTATTTCAGCGTGTGATCTAGAATATTTATTTATTTAGTAAACATTTTAAGTAATGTATGACAAATTTTATCGTGTGTTTCTGTTAGACAAAAGATTACTTAATTATCCGAAATGTTGTATGATAGCATTATCAATGTTGAATATTTTATTTAGATATTATTATGGAATAACTATTGAAATATCCTGAATATTATCATTTTTGTCACATTTTGTTTCACATTATGTGGAAATAATACAAATATATATATATAATATATATATTAAGTGTATTGTTTTATTTTGTATACTGTCATGTGTTGCAAGTTGCATTATGTACTGTACGGTATAGCGTTATAATTACTTTTTTTTGTATATTTTCATCTATTAAGAAGAAGCATAATAAAGATATAGTGAAATCAATTCAGATTATATTTTTTTTTTTAAATTTGAATCAAGTGTTGATCTAGGATCTACATACTCTTTAATGAAGTAAATAGGTGCAGAGGTTTTTGCGCGTCGGCTATCATCAATTTATGAATAATGATAAATGAATTGAGTCAAGAATTTAATTTCTGTAAAAGACAAATAAAACAAAAAATGATTTATGGCGCTGCTACGAAATTTTTAATAAGGTGATGAAGACGTTATTCCTTGGATGGACTAAAAAATGCTTTTCTAAGATGCAGAAAAGACCGGTGTATTTTGCAACAAATTTTTTCGCGCATCAAGACAATGACTTCAAAATTTTGAAATCAAGGTTAATCAATACATGTCACTTGATGTTAATTGCTTTGTGAACATATCACGTGCTAACTACTTTACGAGAATGACTGAGTTAAGTGCTTTAAATTGCGACTTAATGCATCAAATTTATGTAAATATGTGAAAAATGAAAACCAACGAAAACGCTTTTTGATTTGAATATTCAAAAATCGAGGTAATTTTTCACAAGTCATACGAGTGGGTACGAACGGTTCCGAATATGCGCGATAATTCGTATGATAACGCTGATAACTATAAATACCGAATACCGATAAAGTTTAGAGATGAATTTTTGCGAAAAGAAAACGAAAATCAATAAAAAAAACTCATAATTTTATAGTTTTGTAAACGTAAGTTATTTTTCAATTTACATACCTATGCATGTACTCATTACTTTCATTTATTGAGTGCTTATTTTGCGTACGAATGGTGATATGTGTTATCAAAGAATAAATGCTTACAGGATTTTTCTTCTAGACTTCTAGGTGATTAAGATAAAACTTATTAAAGACTTATTTTTGAAGTTCTTTGAAAGATTACATGAAACTACACGTACTGCGACTAAACACTGTGATCGGAAGTAATTCAATGCGTTATTTCAACTTCTTGAAGTGTTGTGCTAGTTTGATATTTTTAAAATCCTTTTCACGATCTGTCATGTCTTCTACCAAAGGTATCACTGGAGATCAATTTTATAAGAAACTACTTGCTCATCATTTAAATCGATTTTATTTAATTCTAGGTACGAAATTAGCTCTTATTCAGCTACTTAGCAACGACGATAAAGAGTCAAACATCAAAAATGCTATCAAAATGATAGAAACGGCTAAAAATAATTCGGCAGATATTGCTATACTTCCAGAGTGCTTCAATTCACCGTACGGAACAAGTAATGAAACCAAAATTGTGTATAAAAGTTTTATTGTTACATAAAAAAAGTAGAATAGCTAATCTACTAACATGGAGGATACAATGAAACATAATTGCGTAGAATTCTTTCCAAAATACGCCGAAGCAATTCCGGATGGCCCTACTTCCAAAGCTCTTTCGGAATGCGCTCGTAAAAACGGCATTTTCGTAGTTGGTGGTACTATTCCTGAAAAAGAGGAAGATCAGTTGTATAACACATGCACAATTTGGAACCCAAAAGGTGAACTGGTGGCGAAACATCGAAAAGTAATATGACAAGTATCTGCTTGGATTTATCCAACATAAATCTGCATACAATATGGAAGCTTACAGATAAATATATATATATTTTTTTAGATACATTTATTCGACATTGACATTCCTGGAAAAATAACTTTCAAAGAATCCGATGCATTGAGTCCTGGCAATAAATTCACCACTTTCGAAGTTGATAAGTTGAAAATAGGTGTAGGTATATGTTACGATGTTAGATTTTCCGAATTGGGAAATATTTATCGAAAAGAAGGTAATAAAATATTGAATTTGTGATAAGTTTTATACTCAAATTTCAAGTAATTTACTGTTTGCAGGATGTCATTTAATAATATATCCAGGATCATTTAACGATATTACGGGACCGCTGCACTGGTCACTTTTATTACGCGCCAGAGCAGTAGACAATCAATTGTACGTCACTGGTGTGGCACCAGCTAGGAACGAGAATTCAGAATATAAATCACATGGACATACCATGTTCGTGAATCCTTTAGGTCAAGTAGAGACAGAAACTCAATACCAAGAAGAAATATTATATGGCTATGTCGGTTAGTAACAATTCTGTTCAAAGACTTTACGAGTATGACGAATTCATATCAAAATTTTATTTTAGACCAAGAAAAAATTGCCGAAACTCGACAGAACATTCCGATATTGAAGCAAAGAAGAACTGATCTATACGATGTCACCTATCAACGGTTGTGATGAACATTGAAAAAAAAATAATACCGTGTTACAAAGTTTCTTCACGAAGCTACTCACCAAAATAATAAATCCGAATTAATATTTTTTCAAGGACTTTCGTATCAAAGCTAATCTCTGTTTGTGAGCTTCGGTGATAGGAGGTTTTTTGTATGGCTTAACTTCTTCTGCACCAAATCCGGGAATCCACATGTTGTATGTTTTTTCTAAAAATGAAACAGAAGGAAATCGCGAAAAAAATGAAACAGAATCACAAAATCAATTAATCTGAAAACCATCAACACACCTAAGTGCAACTGAACATCCTTCACTTCAACGGTATTCGAATTACGATGTTTTGCAAATATACAAGCTGTATTGACAGCGCTGTTCACAAAATCATCAACTACTTGTAGTAATAAATCTTCCACTTCTTCATCTAGTTGTTCACAAGGATCTATTTCTTTCACCAGGTCTTGCAATCGCGTTTTCGTTAAAATCTATAAAATATTCTTTAGTGACTGACGGCAAACTGAGTGAGATCAAAACAGACAAAACGTACTTGGTCATGATTAACCATAGCGGTAACTTGGTTAATAGTAGGTTGTATTTTTGGAGTATGACTAGCTACAGCTGGTGTATTATGATTGACCGGTGTCGAAATAGCAACTGATGGTGCGGTGTTATTCATTAATATAGAATGTAAGCTCATACTTGTACTAGTGCTCTGGACTGTTGAGGGGACTGAATTTTCTGTCTATAAGCAGAAGGGTCAAATAACACTCTCAAGTACAAAGAATTGAGGTTTTGCTACGGAATTACCGTCGTCAATTCCGAAATTCTTGTAGCTGAATCAGACACTAAATTGGAATTTACTTGAATTGGTACATTTGAGGTAAATGTAGTGTTTGTATCTTTTAAACCATTATCCATAACTTGAAATGTGGACATAGTGGGCATATCATTGAATGAATTGTTGTTTGTGGTCATTACGTCGCGAACAAGTTGAAACTAAGAGTCGAAACACTTTCCTTGACAAACACAAACTTGATTACAAATTAATTTCAATTTTTCAAATTATTTTATAAACTACAATATTACAAAATTCAACATCGATAACGGATGACAGATGTGAACTTCAAAGCTCGACTCATTATTCGGATTAGAATTCAATAATCATAATCAAGATATTTTGTGATTTCTTTGTTTACTTCACAACAGTTTAACCATGAATTTAACTTTGCACAATTTTACATTGCTAAAAATTTTCAATTTCCCTATTCCACTAGGCGTTAAAGTCCACTAGTTTTTTCAAGTGATAAATATATTCGGAAATGCTCGGAAATCTTC
>QBDW01005674.1:0-68068 GCA_003261595.1 Maconellicoccus hirsutus | reverse complement strand
GAATATCAAAATTAATGTAATAATTTGTATTGTAATGAAACAAAAATTATATTTAATGACTGTGAAACAGCACCAATTTGGTAATCGGTAATTGATAAAAAGTATAAGAATAAGGAAAAAAATATACATAATTAAGAAATAATGACTGAAAAACACAGCACCAATTTGGTAATCGGTAATCGATAAAAATTATAACAACAAGGAGAGTAACTTAAGAAATAAAAATAAGACTGACGAAAAATCTTTTTGTCGCCGGAAGGGTACATTTTGATTTATTTCCCAAAATTTCAAATTTTTTTTTTCATAATCAATAGCTGTTTTAAAAACAAACGACGATCATTGATCTTATTTTTCGTCAGTCTTACGATATCAACGAACACCTTGAGATCTTGAAATTTAGCCATCTCTTTTCTACGTTTGAAGAATCTAAAAACGACGTTATTATGAAAATATTAATCAAAAGTCAGTCATTACTATCACGAATGTAATCTTACCTTTTAATACGACAACATCTAATACGACTATGAAGTATTGAAAACAAGAATAAACGAAACGAAACGAATATCAGACTACTTTCATGAAAAAACATAAGAACTAACAAAACGATGACTACACGAAGCGATATCCGAAGATTTCCGAGCATTTCCGAATTTTTATACCTTGAAAAAAACTAGTGGACTTTAACGTCTAGTCAGCGTAACGGACAAATTAACGACTTCACAATTCAGTTTCAGTATATCACCCACGTGTCTTGTGTTAGCGACGCTACGTTATATGTATTTACAAAATGGAAGAAGAAATACTCTATGATTATTTTTCTGATGGAACAATAAATAAAGTTACCAATATTATTTATCGCGATACATTATTTAACCATATTAACGTCAACTTAGTTGAAATTTATGATCAACTGCCATCAGGTAGAATGGAAAAACATGTTCAAATCGTGCCAGATAAAAAAGCCACCGTTATATGTGAAATTACTCACTGGGTAACACTTTATTTCGATGGCTCGGTAATTAACGTTTATGATAGTTTGAATCGGAAATTCTTAACAAATAATCAAAAACTTTTTTTCAATCGTTTACTTGGAGGACGAAAGTACGATTTTGTATTTTACTCAGTTCAAAATCAATTAGTGTAGGACGATTTGATTAATCGATTATTTTAACAAAATTTCTCACTTTTTTTTCTGAAATCGAATTATACATCATATTACACTACATTGTATCTATGACTGAACTTGAAGTCTGAAGTGATTGGTCATGTAAAAATGTTAACTTTTTTACATTATAATCATTCTTTGATTTAATTTAATTTGTTTGTAGTTTGTAATTCGTATACCATACGTATAATGTCTGTTTTTTTTCATGTGTTCAACTTCAGTCACTGATATAGTGATATAGTGATATATGATATGTTGACTTTCTTATATTATAATCTAATCATTAATAAATACTCATAAATTGCAGTAATTCATTCATTTTTGTATTATTTTGAATTTTGAATGGGACATGTTTGGCAATTGCGGCTCGCCCTTATTTTTTCGTTTACAGCCTCTAATTTTGCTTGTTTCAAGTTTCACAACTAAAGAACGACGTCAAGGAAGGGCAATCTCGTTCTGGGTCAAGGAGGACGTTATGAAATAATAAAAATTGGAGGCGATAAACAAAAAAATAAGGGCGAGCCGCAATTCCCGAATACAGCCATGAATTATTTCAAAAAAATCGAAAAAAATCGATTAATCGGATAATTGATTATTTTTAGTAATCGAAATAATCGATTATCTGGGGTAGGAACGATTAATCGCATAATCGATTATCCAAAAATTGGACAATCGATTAATCGATTAATGAAAATAATCGATTTTGCCAAACACTAAAATCAATCGAATGGCTTGGACTGCGGTGTGTTCACATTGGCGTTTGCTACCGCTATTCCCGGCGGTGAGGAACCACGGAGCGGCCCAGGGGGCGCAGCTTCCTAGTATTAATTTATGATGAAATAATAACTCGCGATAGTCATCTCCATTCTGTTTCCTTTTTCAGGTGTGAAATTCTTCAAAGCGACAGCTCTACCATGAGATAACAAATAATAAAACCTTCATCGGCGCTTCTCAGCTAGAAACTTCATCGACGCTGCTTCGCTCAGTTACTTAATCATACTAAATACTACAGCAATATAATCATAAAAAATAACCATGTCGATGAAATATTGTAAACGTAGCTAACTCAATAAAATATTGAATTACACACCTTGTGGAAATAAATAAGTATTACGTTAGAAAAATATGAACGTTTTGTCGAACAAGAAGAGCGTAGTACGAAATAGCAATAAAACAAACCGGCAGCACTTCTTCCTCTCCCGCTTCAAAATTCGCACACAACACTGAAACCGAATCAACCGCGTCAATGGTGTATAATTAATAATTATAAATTCACGCTAACCTCATTCTTACTTCAGATATCAAATTCCTCAAAACAACGATCCTTCCTTAAAATTAAGATTACAGAGATTTAATTTTCAAAATATGAATAAATAATAATAATTATTATTGAGCAAACCGAGGCCTTATTAGTGTCCAGAAACATTTTAGAAGACTTCGGGGGGAAGTTCGTCACGTGACTGAATGTTTTTAAATTTTTATTTAAACGAAAACATATTTAGTATATCAATAGTGTACCGTAAGCAATGTTTTCAAACGGAAAAACTTTTGATTCCGTTCAAAAGAAATTCCTAGGATCAACATTAGCAGGTTTATCATCAAGTAAGTACCTAGTGAATTTTCGTTTTTCTAATACAGTGACGTCGCGATAAGTGCAACCTCGAACCTCATAAAGTGAAAAATTTGATAAATTTATCAATTTCTTCATTTTGTGAGGTTTGAGGTTGCACTTATCGCGACATCACTGCACAATGTTTTTACAGTAATTAAGATAAATATTTATGTTTTATAGGTAAAAAAAGAAAAGCAGAGGAATTTTTTCCAGGTTACGACTGTAAATTGAAGACAACAGCTACCGAAGCAGCTACTGTAGAATTTAATTGAATGTTAATTTTTCTCAAAATTACAGTCGTTTTCACAATAAAGTATAGCCTTAAATGTAGTATATTGGTTTTTTTGTCTTCATACGTGAATATAAAATATAATTTCAAAAACAATTTTTATTCATTTATGTTATATTATGATTTCTTGGTATTGCGAGCAAAAAAGGCGCATTTCACCCAGCAACTTGCTAGCACATTATGCTAGCAAAAATGCCAGAACTAACGGTCTCAAAATCATGCTAGTTTTTTGCTAGGAACATTTGCCAGATAGAAGTGATACATTGAAAAATCGAATAAGATAATTCATTTATAAATTTATGCATTAGTGATTAAATTATCTCAACGTACGAGTAACCTCATTCATCTGCATCTTCAAATAATCCGCCATTTCCAGACAAGAATATTTTTACAAATTCGTTTTATTTACTTCATCGCAAAACATAACGAACTCGTGAAATAATCGTAATTGAACGAAAACTCGAAAATTAACGCGATAAAGACATGTTAAGGTCAAGGAGCTGTCTTCAGAGTGAACTCTTGATAAACGTTCACGTACCGATGATAACCTAGTCGCCATTCCGATACCTTTTATCGCGCAAAAGCCCACAATCAACTGTTTATTAATCTTTCCGCCATGTTGTACTATGACGAATAAATTACAAGGATGATTATCCCAATTAAACCGTTCATCAGAGTAATCCCCGAATAAATATTTATCAAATAACGCTCGCATAAGTGTGGACAGCTTCAGCGAGGAAAAATTAAGTAAATACGTTAATTAATGTTGATTCAAAACGTAATCTATTTTTTCCCGAGTTCGATAAATTGTTTTGTGAATTAAATTAAATTGATAAAAACCATCATTCGAGTAAGCATAAAAAACCGTAATTTTTTCGATAAATTATACTTATTCCGCATCCGTACAATCAAAAAATATAACATTACACATTCTACTCTTGATTTAGAATCAACAAACAATGAAGCAAGGCATTCTCTCCCAAACGTTAATACTTCATCTCATATGTCTGCAAATGTATTCAGCACTGGATAACGGCCTCGCACTGAAGCCACCAATGGGCTGGATATCATCTCGAAATGCCAAGTACCTCATTCCTTCATCTAGTACGTATACCAATGTCCAACCCCATCAATGAATTCTACTCCGCAGCGAGTCCGAAATCAAAACTACCATAGACGTGATGTCAACTCAAGGATACAAAGACCTAGGGTACGAGTACATAATAATCAACTCCGGCTGGCAAGACGGACGTGAACAAGCCGATGACAAATTACGCCCCAAATCGAAGCTATTTCCAGAAGGAATGAAAAAACTATCCGATTACGTAAGTCAACTCGCATTTATAATCAAGTACCCAAATTGACTCAAATTTCGCACCAGGTACATTCGAAAGGATTCAAATTTGGTTTACATTTCGATATAGCCGAACAATACAAACAAGATGAAAAATACCCTCGAGACCATAAACAAAAAGACGCCCAGAGCTTTGCCGAATGGGGCGTCGATTATTTACAATTCGACGATTGGCGTATTTTTCTCGTCGAAAATAAATCCTTGTTTCAAAGTAAGTCAGCATGTAAAACAGATATCGAGAGGAATTGGCAATAAACACGCTTAATTTCAGATTCCAATTATTGGGATTTCGGTGAATTCTTAAACCAAACCGGAAGACCGATGGTATATTACTGTAGATGGCTGAGAAACTTCGACAACAATGCCAAACTAGTAAGTAGCTAAGAACCAGAGTGGTGGTATTTCCTCGTCCAAGAAGGACACATAAATGAAAATGGAGCCGAAGATGAAACCAAGTTTGCTAGCGCTGGTAGAATTCTTGAAAAGAACGAAAAAGCTGGAGTCTGCGTTAATAAGCCCTAGCGAAACCCGATGGAATTCAAAATTTGACATGCTGCACTGCTCAGCTGCACAGAATGCAACACGAGTAGATCTGCTGCTGAATAAAACAGAGACATTGGTGGAGTTCTTGAAAAGAACGAAGAAGGTTGAGACCACATTGGTAATCCAAGGCCACACACACACACAGATGGAACAGCAACTACAACGTGTTGAAATCCCTACGGAGACATGACTTAATCTACGATACATTACGAAGAGAAAGATGATAATGCAGCACGTGATTAAATTTCTAAAACCGTTCAAAAAGTTCACAAAACTAATAGAAGGCGAAAAACGAATTATTAATAACAACGAAGTTGAAATAAATTTGAAAAGAGAAATGTATCACTCACTACAGAATAAATTATTCAACACCACCCGAATCAATGACCACTGAGGGATTATAATCTAGAACGACAACCTCGCATATCATCGTCCGATGTAAGTAAAGCTGTAACTGCAACATTCCAATGAGTATTAACAATATGGAAAAATTTTAAAAACCGGTGTCAAGAAGTAGAAATGCAACTTCCCTGAAAACAAATACAGCTCTTTCAAACTCGCACACATAAGACTACTCTCAAAGCCACATATCACACCCCCAACATTCCTCAACCTTTGACCACCTAAACCCCTGATTTCAGATCGACTACGCAACCATAACCTCGCGCTGCAACATATGGGAGAACTCATGGCAACTACCAGATCCAGCATCTAAATCTCCTGCAGACATCGAAAAATTCGCCTCGTTCCAAAACGACCTCCAACCTTATACGGGTCCAGGCCACTGGAATACTCAATTTTACGTAAGAACATTTATTTCGTCATCCACGCGAAACTCCAACTATAATTAATTTATCGCATATGCAACCGCAGTTACTCCTTGGACAATTATGGTACAACAAAGAAATCAGTCAAATGGCAATGGCCTTATGGGCCATTTTGGGATCGCCTTTGATCATATTCGACGATTTGGAACGCGTCAAATCGCAATTCAAAACCATTTTATTGAACAAAGATATCGTCGAGGTGAACCAAGACGCACTCGGCATCGCTGGACGTAGACTACTGAAAGTACGTGGCCCATAAATCATCCAAGATACAAATTATATTTTGAAATTCCAATAATATGCCCAAATTTACATTCTGTTAGGACAACTACATTGAAATTTGGACCAGACCTATAACACCCGTGGTAAACGGTCATCGATCGTACGCCATCGCTGTGATCAATCGTGACAGCATCTCTATTCCTCATTCGTTCAGCATCTCGTTGAATAAATTAGGCATGAATAGTACAAACGGATACACATTCAGAGTAAGTATATCTTCACTCCTGAGTCCTGACATGACACTCTCACTGAAGCGTTCACAAAAATTTCAAGCAAGGAAAAGAGGAAAATTTTCATACAAATTTCAGCCATCTACCTCTAGAGTAAATTTCTAACTATTCTTTACAACAGAAGAGAGAAGATCTCGAAATTCAAAAAACCTCTCCTGAGGAGGCCCGCTGGAACTTTCCAGAAATATCCATAATTTGATCGAAGCAGTTGAGAGTCAGCGGGAAGTAAATTTTCAACCATCTAATCTCATATTAACGTTTCTGGAGCATTTTGATAATTCTGGAGAGAATGGATGTCACGCTGGGGGCTCCGAAACGACTCGACAACGCGAAATCTCCGTTCGGGAGGTTTGAATAAGGAGGGAGGGACACATTTCACGCAATCTTCGATCATTTCTACGTTACAATCTGTTTATTACGCTAAACTATCAGGTTATATACGTTACAGGATCTTTATTCGTCGTCTGCAGATAATGCAACCACCTTCGTCCTTCGTCCGGACCAGCAATTAAACGTTACAGATCTTCCACAAGGTAAATACTCATTAAACCCTTCAACATCCGGAAATAACGCGAAGCAAATTCAACAATTTTCGGGGTTAATAGTGATTTTTGAAGGAAAAAAATTGAGCTACAGTCAAAACTAACTGTTGAAGGATAGAAGATTTCTTCAACACAACCTTTCCAATTATATATCCTACCTAAACCTGTATTTTTCCAGGAGTGAAATTTTTCAAAGCAACAGTCCTTCCATAGAATTAGCCCATTGAAATTTTTCTCAAAATATGAGTGAGTTATCAAGTGAAACGCTTCAAAACAGCTGATCGAAGAAAAACAATGTAATCAATAAATCATCGTATCAAATACATCCGTAATTAAATTTCTTTAGTTCAGCATCATTCATCATTTTCAGTTTCATTCATCTTCATGTTATCCCAACCATCTCCAGACATGAACAAATTCTCCACACTCGCTTTGTTTACTTCTCCACCAAGAAAAAGAAAATACCAGTAAATTTAACCCCAAAAATAATTAATTGTTATACATATCATAAGGTCAATGAACAGTCTCGAGATTAAATTCCAGATAAACGTTCACGCATCGGTGATATCTCCCATTTTAATTATTCAAATTACTTCAAAATTTTCCTGTTTCAACGTAATTACCAAATTAAAACGGAACATATTAATTACTCCAGTTATTTATATTTATGCAAAACGCGAAAATTATTCCACTGGTGCGAATTATTTAAAAAATAGTTCATTTAAGAGTTCATCGTTAAACCGCTCACAGGCTCATTTCGTCGATTATCGTAACACTAAATGTAATTTGTTTCAAGTTATTACGGTAATTAATATAAATTTCATCGAAAATATGCAGCAAATGCAGGTAAAAACAATTATCTTAAAATTATAACGCTTTTCTGCTTCGTATTTTGAATCACAATCTCCTCAGATGATCCACCATCTGTTACTTTGCCTCGCGATTTTATGGCGAACGTGCCAAGCCTTGGATAACGGGCTCGCATTGACTCCACCGATGGGTTGCACGTCATCCCCCAAAATTCCCGAATCTAGGTATCGCCAATTACTCAAAATACCTTTTTTTTGAAAAAATCATTCGAATATAATTGACTTGCGCAGCGATGAAAAAATCAAATTGATCCACACAGAAAAAGACTTCAAAGAATTGGTGGACGTGGTAGTAAACGAAGGATACAAGGACCTAGGCTACCAGTACATCATATTCCGTAACCCTTCGCAAATCGAACGTCACCCAGTTGAGGGAAAACTCCTAGTACGACAGTTTCCCGAGGGAATGAAGACATTATCAGATTACGTGAGTATCACAGATCTCCTCACAGCAACAAGTACTTCTCCAATTTTAACCGATTTCTTTGACAAAAGTCTCCTTCAAGAATCTTTTTAAAACTTGCCTCAACACACCATCGTCAATAGTCCACAAGTCCTCATACCCCTGCTGCAATGCACCAGCACATCACTCAACGGAAATTCCTCCTTTACTCTTGGAATTAGTAACACATGTTATTCTCTTCAGGTACACTCCAAAGGATTGAAATTTGGCCTCCACATTGATCTAGCCAACCTCTACGACCGTACGCAGAAATACCCCGAGGAGCACATGGAATCAGATGCCCAAACTCTGACCGACTGGGGCGTCGACTTCGTCCAACTCGACGACACCAACTTCGTCACATGGAACACTCCATTTCGAGGTAATTCAAAACCCACACACTATCATCTCAACACCATCATCATCTAATATACTGTACATCTTCAGATTACGCTCCCTTCGGTACATACCTCAACAAAACGGCAAAACCAATCGTATACTCTTGCGGATGGGTCTCACGCGCTGAATTTGCATTTCCACAGGTAAGTCATAAATACCAACATCTCCCGCCATCTAATCACCCCCCCCCCCTCCAATTACAGCTCAGCTACAGAAGCGTAGCGAAAGCTTGCAACATATGGACCAGCGGGTACCTATCGCTTGGTTTATTCCTCGGAGAATCCGGACTCCACAATAGATTCGCCGTATTCCGAAATCATACGCAGCCTTTTACCGGTCCTGGCAGCTGGGATTACCCCGATCCGGTGAGTTTTTTGCAATTCCACGGTATTCCTCACTCCAGACATGAATTTTTCACAGTTATACATTGGGAACCCTCAACTAACTTACGAGCAAAGCAAAATGATCATGGCAATATGGGCCATTCTAGCGACACCCCTTATAACTCACACAGATTTACGCGAGATCGAGCCCCGATTCAAAGCCATTCTGCAAAACAAGCGAATTATCCAGGTTAATCAGGACCCTCTTGGTATAGGAGGTCGTAGAACATTGAAAGTACGTTGGGATACCGCGAATCCTCGACAACACCACAGCTCGTCTTTCAACAACGCCGCTAATTAATTTCAGAACGAAACCATGGAAGTTTACACCAGACCAATCGCACCGGTGATCAATGGATACAAATCATTCGCTATCGCCGTCCTCAACCGAGACACTGGTTCCGATCCGCAATCGTACACCGTTTCATTGGGTGAATTGGGTTTGAGCAGTACCAATGGGTACAGATTTGAAGTAAGTATATCGAATTTATTCAAGTAGGTAATGATTCGTCAACGAGGGCCTCATCATGAACACGAGTCTGGCGACACCCGAAATTCGAAATCACTATTTTAGAACATATTTCCCAATTACAGGATTTATATTCGTCAACCGCGAATCACACAGAAACTGATTCATTCGTATTACGACCGGATCAGGAATTAAACGTGAAAATAAATTCGTCAGGTAAATAAAAACAAAACTAGATAAAACGACATAGAGATAAAGCTAATCTTCGTTTCGTCCACAGATGTAATATTCTTCAAAGCCACCGTACTTTCAACAGATAACAAAGCGAATTGACCGCGACGACGGATGCAAGATTCCAAAATAGATCGCAATTATTTAAACTCATATCAATACAAGAATTTGATTAAAGGTTAATTTAAGATGTAAATTATAAAAAATTGCAAAAAGAAATGCCCCTTTGCACTAGTGGAAATTTTACTCGTCGTGATATATTACAAAAGTACTCAACGGATTTTTTTTTTTTAAATTCACTACTTCTCCGCCATCTTTTTGCCTAATTTTCAAAAACCTCTCAATTTCACTACCCCCTCTCTCCATTCACAGAGATTAAATTTCAAATTTAAAAAAATCTGAATTAAAAAAAAATTTAATTTAAAAACATTAAATTTAAATTGTCAAAAAATATGACGTCACATTTTTTGACAGTGCTGCCAATTTATAAAAAATTGCTGGTTATTTATTAAAAATGAACCACTTTAGTGTAATTTTTTCAGAAATATTTCGTCTTTGTTTTTTTCATTCTTTCACTACATTCACTACCCGACGGACACCCTGTATACTTCACTTCACGTGCATACACCCTTTCGTCGTATTTTTCTACAAAATACCGCAACTTCGAGCAAATAATTGTTCAGTTTTTCACAACTGAGTCATTTTAAAACGTGAATTCGTTATAATTAACATGCCATAGCCAAAATAAACCGAAAATTATCGAAAATGTTATGTTCACTCACATAGGTACTTCTCCAGTTCCGCTATTTCTGGAAAATTACGTAGCATTTCAGACAACATCCTGTAAAAAGAAAAAAAAATCAATAAAAATGTGGCCATTTTACAACCATCGTGAACAAAACGCCACACGTAATGCAGTAGCTCAAGATTCATCAAAACAATGCAAAATTCGACAATTTACATAAATATGCAATTGAATTGGCAATTTTCGTGTTAATAAAGCTTTCCACATAAAGCGTACAGCCGAATAGGTATAATGATACTAGGGGGCTTCGACCCCTGGGCCGCTTCGCGGCCCCAACCCCCGACGGTGAGCAGGGTTGGGATCTGTCTAGTATCCTAAGACACCTCTCGATCCTCCATTTCTTAAAACTTCAAACTTTTGAAAACAGGATTAACGTGAATTTAGAAAAAATAAAAATACAGATCATTTGAAAAATCCCCGAGGGGGCAAACTATCCCCTTCTGATTACGTCCGTCTTCAACGTGAAATACAAATATATTTCGCGTTGAAAACGAGAGATAACACTGAGAGTAAATTTTCTCACGAAATCACCTTATCAACATTAACCGATTAATGCCACAATTATACGCGAGAATTTTTTATCGCGTCAAGGACGAATTTATTTATCGTTGTTTCCATAAATACCGACGTCGTTTTGAGAACACGCGGCTGATCTACTTCAAAGGTTGATTTTGTTTATTAAGAACAGCACGCGAAACGTTTTAATTTTGTTCAACGTCAATAGCAAAAAAAATTTGTTCTCATTAACAAATGAAGCAGTTATTCGTTCGATGAAACAAGGTAAATATAAATCGAATTTTTCTCAACAAAAACCACTAACGCACACTTAGACAGCACTGACCATCCGAATATGAGACAATTCGCTCATTTCATCGCGTTAACACTGTGCTGGGTTGCACTATGGCAAACGTGCTCATCATTAAATAACGGACTCGCTTTGACGCCATCGATAGGTTGGATATTCACCAACTCCAGGTAACCGTAATTTTGCAAACAAGTTCCATCTGTTATCAACAACTACATTGATCTTAATTCGCAGCGAATCATCTATCAAGCAACTAACCGACGCCATTGTCAGCCAGGGATACAAAGACGTCGGATACGAGTACCTCATACTCAACTCGGATTGGTACGAAAAACCCAAAATCACACCTAATGATCAACCGCAACCAGATAGAAAACGATTTCCAAGCGGTATAAAGACGCTCGCTGACTACGTACGCAAACCATTTCCTGCGGAGACCATCGTAATCACGAGATAACACTTTGTAATCATTTAGGTACACTCGAAAGGCCTGAAATTTGGCTTATCTATAGACGCCCGGGAAGCATTCCAGTTCGAGACCAATTTCCAGCAAGATGTCATGAAAAAATTCACTCATACGTTATCCGAATGGGGCATCGATTACGTCAGGGTGAATGATCATCAAGCGGGTGATAAAGTATCGCTTCAATGTAAAACTCAACCTATCCTTTATCGCAACAAATCGAATAGAAGAAATTGGAATACTCAATTCGTAACCATTTTCAGATTACTTAAATTTTGGTAAATTTTTAAACGAAACTGGCAAAGGGATTTTGTACGCTTGCGATTGGTATCAGTGGTTCGAGTCATCATCGGTATTGGTAAATATGATGATACATCACACTTGTAATAATTAAATCACCCGCTACACGTATCGATAATAAAAACGTTTAAAAAAAAAAGTACTCACAAGAATTTAGTTCCAAGGCAAACAAATAGATAGCGCTCTCACGTTTAAATTAGCAAACCAGCGCAACGCCTCACTCCTCCACAACTTCTCAAACCACGATCCGGTTTCATTCGATTCGATTCGAAACTGATTTTATTCAATTGGAATCTGATTTAGCGACTGTCGCTGCGACTACAAGTAAAGGCGCTATCTATCGGACAAACGAAAAAATACTTTCTTCATACTCCTTTTGGAATAAGGACACGTCAAATTCTCTTGCTATCATCAATCTGTTCATCTATTGACACATCCTTTTCATAGATCAACCACGAAACCATAATTAGCACGTGCAACTCGTGGAAAAGCATGTTTGTATCGCGATACATCCTCGATTCGTCTCGTCCGGTCGTAATGGCGACTGCCTTCGCATTGTACCAAGATGCTTTGCAACCCAACAAAGGACCAGGGCACTGGAATACTCCAGATTACGTGCGTATTTCTCCATTATCAACATGTATCAAAATATGAATCCGTTCAAAACCTCAACCATGAACCGGTCTCGAGCACAGCACACTAGCGCTCCAACTCAACAGCGCGATTAATAATACTGCGCTGATTTCACAACATAATTGAACATCTTTCCTTATTGTAGTTCCACCTCCAAGACGACTGGTACAATACCGAACAATCCAAGAAACAAATGGCATTATGGGCAATTCTGGCAGCGCCTTTGATAATGAATACCACTTCACTCAACATCAAATCAGACATCAAGTCAATCATACAAAACAAAAGAGTAATCTCCGTGAATCAAGATGCACTTGGAATCTCTGGCCATAGAATATTACGAGTATCACACCTTATCAACTTATCACCCATACCTCGCATTAAAAATATTTCAACGTTACTCCTCTCATCACCAGGAAAATGGATTCGAAACCTGGACCAGACCAATCACACCGGTGATAAATGGATACAAGTCATTGGCCATACTTTTCATCAACTGTAACAACGACACTACTCCACTCTCGTACAGCGTCTCTTTGAGTAAATTAGGCTTGGAACATCCGGCCGGATATGAATTTGTAGTAAGTATCGAACATTCGTGTTAAAAATCAATTCTTTTGAGAATATTTTAAGCGCAAATTATACTGAATACCAATTACGTTGATAATTCCGAAAAATTTCAGAATCTGTACGACAACTCTACTCCATTCCATTTATCACCGAATCAACATTTCAACGTGACGCTATCTTCAAACGGTAATTATTATTAGTGATTTCTTCAATCAGCCAATTTTCCATTAAGACAAGCAATTTCATTAACTTAACAAAACCATAACACTCATCAGCGGCTGCATTTTTCAAAGCAACGAGTACCCTTTGAAATTCCAACCACATTACCAGAAAATTACAACTCCAAGATTTTCCTGCTTTGAAAAAAATTGCGATGTTGCGACACCAACGATAATACCGCACTGGTCACATTCTACATTTTTTCTCTCATACATCACGGATCCATCGAATGTTGGATACTCCGGCATGCCGCTTACTACGACAAGAACCGTGCGAAGAATCAAGTCTCGGCTGAAGATGACATCCCGTATGTCGATGACGGATACTTATCTTCGTGCGCGTAGAAACCAGAAATAAAGGATCTTACGTGGATTGTCTAAAGAGAGCACATTTTTTTTCAATTTCCCTCGGAGCAGATATCATTTAATTGTAATTAAGTATTCAATTTCACAATAAATTTCCCAATTTTTTTTTCAACAAATAAGTTGTCAATTTCACAATAAGTAGGTATTGGTGATGGCTAAAAAAGATGATTTTTGGAGAAGACTGTTTCGACCATGGTTTCGACAAGGTCATTGTTCAACTCGCAAAAAGTACGAAAGATGGCGTTCGCAACGTTCTTGCTCATGACTTCACGTTTTCAGCGAACAAGAAAAAGGGAGGGGGTCGCAACACTCCAAAACAACGCTATCTATGAATCGATTCCGTTATTAACTCATTTCAACTTTTTTTTTTCTTGGCATATTTCAGAAAAAAAAATATATTCTCTCTGATAACAGATTAATTCACGATATAAATTATAAATAAATCACCATTTTTGATATATTCGACGTTAAAACAATTTACTCACTATATACAAAATTTTTTTTAATTTCAAGTTGAAAACAGGTTCGAGTCCAAAGTACAACTGCTACGTACTTAGTACTAAATTTCCTCATACGATAAAAATTTCCATTGAAAATCATACATTTTGCAAGTTCTTAATTACCTAGTTTCACAATAGCTACATTCAAAACAAAACAAATTAGGGAACAGTCAGCACGCTCCATTGCCCAAATAATCAAACGAAGCAATTAGTTATCAAATATAACGTTCAATTTTGAAAAATCGAAGGTAAATTTTATAATTACGCAAAAACACGTACCAATGCAAATTAACCTAATCAATAAATACCATTCGCACTTCCCCTCCCATAATCGCTGCCCCAGCCTAAGCACCTATCAAATGTAAAAATACGCGCGACTTCTTCCTCGTATTTCAGCGTAATCTAAAACTACTCTGGAAACTACAACGTCAACATGATCACGAATCGTCAAAATGACTAATTTCGCTATCTCACAAAAAGTTGCAACTACAGCTTCCCATTTCCTACGCATATTTCGTCTCAAAAAAAAACCTAACCTTGGTATAAAGTTTACAAGCAAGCAACATTTACGGATCGTTAATAATTTCAAAAATAAAACCATTTGGATCTTTCATCACGCGCAAAGGGCGAGCAAACATTATCTGTTATTTTTATGAGTCGAGTCGCCTTCGAAAATCAATATAAAACGAATACGCGGTGAAATTTCAAATTATTTATGTAATTTAATTGGCCAACAACACCGATGTGTTACTAATGTGATATATTGTTACATATTTAAAACTTCAATCGTTCATAAAAGAATTTTTCTTTTTGTGATTGAAATATCGTGCTGATCGTGCAGACAAGACGAGGTAAATTAAATATACTTAATTAATTTCTTATACACGACCAAGATGTCGTACGTGATAACCAATTAAAAAAAATAAAAAAAGTGAAAATTCACGACAACGGACGAATAAAATTGAATAAAAAATAAGCGATAAAATATTGAAAAAATTCACAACATTAAACAACAAAAGAAAATTCAAAATAAAAAATAAAAAAAATGAAAAAGTAAGAAAATTATAAATTGAAAAAAATATAAAAAATTTTTACACAGATTTTTGGATATTTACGTTGAATTATGAACTTTCCCCTCATTTAGTCATCTACATCGATATCTCCACTTTTACCTTCTTTTTTTCAAGATTTCCCAAAAATGACCCAATACATTAGAAGCAAATCATCGATAATACTATTATTGACCTTATGGCAGACATGTTCAGCTCTAGATAACGGGGTCGCGTTGACCCCACCAATGGGATGGATATATCCTTTGGCCAAGTATGTAAATCACCACCTTTTTACAATAAGATCCTCCTGATATACCGTACTTCGCAGCGAATCCTCCATCAAGGAGCTCGCCGACACCATGGTCGGCCAAGGATACAAAGACGTCGGTTACGAGTACCTAATCCTCGACTCAGACTGGTACGACGCATCTTCGAGCACAAATAACGACAAATTGCAACCAAACAAAGAACGATTTCCAAATGGCATAAAAACTTTAGCTGATTACGTAAGCGAAACCACCATTCGAAACTAATTTCAATTCACTCATCACATCTCCGCTTCCGTCTAGGCGCACTCGAAAGGACTAAAATTTGGCTTATCCTTCGACGCACGAGAAGCATTCCAATTCGGCGACAACCTTCAGCACGATGATATGAAAAACTTCGCGCAAAAATTATCCGAATGGGGGGTCGACTACATAAAAGTGAACGATCATCAAAAAGGCGATAACAATACACTCCAAAGTAAGATTGAATCGTCAGAGCACCAATCAACTCTGCACATTAGTCCTAAAAACGTGCCTATTTCTAGATTACAAAGCTTTCGCTAAATTCCTAAACGAGACCGGCAGACCAATTGTGCACGCTTGCGATTGGTTACGATGGATCGATATTCTGGTAAGCAATTAACCTTTCCGATGATCCTTTGACCATCACAGCAATCATCTAGTTTTGACTTCAGGTCAGTTTTGGAACTTCGCGGAGTACTTGTAATTCGTGGAGAAGTTCGATACCGTTTACCGTCCCTCAGTTGTCGAGTTTCTTCATGAGAACAGGCTTCGTGCTTTATTACGACGTTCTGCGAAAAGACGTACAGCCCGGACACTGGAATTCCTTTGACTACGTAAACAATTCATTTTCCATATTAACAAATTACAAGAAGCAGGCGCCGATTATGCAATTAAAACCGTTCTTTTTCCTCTCAACAGTTTCACGTGCAAGATGCCAAGATTACCAAAGAAATACACCTGAAACAAATGGCCTTATGGGCTATCTTCGCGTCGCCTCTGATCCTGAACTCGACCACGCTCAACGTCGAACCGGAAATTAAATCCATCATACAGAATAAACGAATAATCGAAGTGAATCAAGATGTTCTTGGAATGGCTGGCCATAGAGCGCTTTCGGTAAGAGGAAAATTTCATGCAAATATAACTCCATCGGAGGATATCTCATTTCAATAAAATCCTCCACCAATAGGAAGGCAACTTTGAAATCTGGACGAGACCTATTTCGCCGGTAATCAACGGACACAAATCTTTGGCTATCGCCATCCTCTGCTACCACAAAGACACAACTCCGCAATCGGGCAGCATACCATTGAGTAAATTAGGCTTGGATTATCCAGCCGGATATGGATTTGTCGTAAGTACTTTAATTCAAGACAATGCACTTCTTCAAGTTGTGAAATACTCGAAGCCAGAAGGGGTAGGTGGTTTAAACCCTCTTTCACATTGGTCGAAAATTCAAAAAAAAAATCCAACACCTATTTCGACATCAGCAGTCTCAGTGGGGAAATGTGCTCTCCTCCAATGTTGTTAATTTTGACTCCTCCCCACCATATTTCAAAATAACAGTTATTTGATAATTCTGTAGCCCATCGAAACGCGATGAAATTAGAATCACGCGATATTAATCCTCATTCTGTGAATAACAGGATCTCTACTCCAACTCGACACCTTTCATGTTGCTGCCAAATCAAGAACTAAACGTCACGTTATCCTCAAATGGTGAATGATCTCTCGAAATATCTATATAATTTCAAAACCGGAACGGATTCGAGATTAACTGTACCAATTTTTTTTCCAGATGTGGCATTTTTCCGAGCTTCGCCTATTGCTTGAGACAACGAAGGTGCCAAACAAAAATACCACAATTTGAAGAATTCATCCAGACGAAAACTCATATCACAAAAAATATTGCATATTTAGGAATTTAATTCAATCGCCTTTGAAATTACAAATAGAAAATTGATAGCCGCATAAAAAATGACCAGGATATGCCTCATACAAAAATATACGAAATTAATTCTCAAATATAATACTTGTATTTTCCATAATTTTTTTCATTCATACCTGCAGAGACTCGAAGGCGTTAAAATTCAGATAACTCTCAGCATTTCCACCGCAGTACGTAGCATTCTAGCGAGAGAAAATATCTCATTGATATCACTAACCTACATATTTCTGATTAGGTGGCCAAACGTTATCACGAATTTAGTACGATGAACGACTCCAACAGTTCGAATGTGCTATACGCACGCCGCGATATATTTCGACGATTAAAAATAAAATAAAAATATATTATTTTTCCAATTATTGCAAACGCGAAGATATTTCGGTGATACGACGTTTCACTTTCTCAATTTCTCGACGTCGCTTTTCAATTGGTTCGCGAGTTGCAGAAAATTTCTAGTAAATCTCCGTCAAAATGCCGTCGTAAAGTTGAAAATTCGCGAGAAAAAAAACACAATCCAAGGTAACGCGTTTAATTTCATAATTAAGGCTGATTTCGTTCCGTTATTAATACGATGGAGAAGATTTTACATTAAATTCATTTTTCAATCTCCGCACATCGTCTTGAAAATGTTTCAAAATGCAAAAATACTCTCGGATTCGTGTTCGGCGTCGTCGAAAACCACGAAAACGACATACATGACGTGTTTTTATCATTTCCTCCCACCACTTGCTTCGTACCAACCCCTCTCCCCGCATAACACCTCTTACAAGCCAACTGATGACATCAGTACATGACAACATAAATTATCATCCTTATTGTACTCCTAGAAATCAGACAACACTATTTTTTTCGTTCAATTTTCGAATAAAGTTGCAAATGGGGGATTAAAATGGGGGGGGGGTGCAGGGAGGGGTCGTACCGAAAAAGTGATAAAATTTCTTCACGTATATCGATTGTACGGTTTTCGGGTATGCTCAGCTCGAATCTAAAGTCAATTTTCATCTCATCGTCATTGTAAGCGACTTCAGAGCAGGAGAGAGGAGAAAAAAACAAAGGAGAAAAATGATTTTAACGAAAAAACGCTGTAGTTTCTTTACAGACCTCTTAATTCAAATTTTAGGAGATATTAACAATCATAAAGTCAAGATCTATACTCAAACCTCATTTGTGCGAATGAAGATAAAAATGAGGGGGGGGGGGATAACACAACAAGTACTTGGACATTTTTCCCTCCATTTCTGGACACTGATATATTCTCACGAGTTCATCAGAATCATTTGAATACGCGAGTTCACCAACGATCAATAAGTTCCTGCGCATCGAAAGAGTAAAAACATGTTGAACGCAGGTGATACGAGGAGGAGGGGAGACAAAAAATGATAAAAAAACGTCCCATACATCGATTTCGTAATTTTCAACACCGCCGAATCCAAATCCGAGTTCCATTTTTCATACTTCTCCCTTCGCAACTCAGCTACACCTCAGCTAACCTTTAAAATCACCTTTACAGATCAATTTTTCGCGCCGTCTCCTCAAAATGTCCCTAACTTATGCACTGCTCTGCCTCACGTTGCATGTAACCAGCGCGTATGGCCAAGAGCTCACCTACATCAATGGTGCGAAGATCGCCGTACCACGCAACAAGACCTACGAATCCGTTAAACTCGCCAGCTTCAAGCGTTTACTCCTGCACAGCAAAGCCTTCATCGACAAGACTCTGCTAATCAAGGAGATCATGTCATATCCGCACAAGCTCCTCATCATAAACTGCCCAGCCTCCTGGGGCAAATCCATTAATCTGGACATGATCAAGAACTTCTTCGAAATCGAGGTCGACCGATTCGGCAAAGAATTAATGCCTCGTACTAACTCCTACAATTACATGCTCTTCGCCAACGGCGTCGTTCGCTTACGCCACGAAAGAGTCGACCTGCGGTACCCGTTGTTGATCTCATACGACGAAGACCTCATGACCCTGTACCAAGGTAAACATCCCGTTATCATAGTTAATTTCAATGGCATCAATACCGACTCCTTTATCAAAACTTTGGACGTATTCAGAGCTCGAATCAGCGGCGCTTTTCAACGCCACCATTACATGGTAACCGCTTCCCACGACGACCCCGACCACACGCTGCTCAACCAACAGGACGAAGATTTATTCCGCAAATACATGTCGTACGTGACGCTCAGCAGCAAAGACGTCATCGAGAGTCTGAAATTCCTCAGTCACGTATTGTACGAGCACTTCGGCCGCAGGGTTTTCGTCCTGCTCGACGACTACGACGTTTTCTTGGAGTTAGCACTACATAAGAACTTCATCGTGCCCGGAGATAACCACAGGATCATCAAGCTGCTGGCGTTAATGTTGGACGCCACTATACGCGACAACGATTGCATCGAGAAGGTCATCATGACCGGTGTCCTACCAATGTCCAAGCGTCATCTTCCACTCGACATGAATCACACGTTGCATAGCCAGGCGTTCATGAACCACTTCTATCGTTTCTATGGTTTCACCGAGGACGAGGTAAATTTACTATTCCAATACCACGACATACCAACGCCGCTTGCCCAGGAGGCCATCAAGTACTACAGAGGCTACAAGATGTACAAAAACGCCTCCATACTAGTCTACAACCCTTGGTCGGTGAACCAGTTCATCAAGAAATCACGTGTCGGCAACTACTGGCAAACGGACTCCACTTCGTTTTGCCTAAAACCCCTATTCAGACTGCGCAGCGTCCGCATCCTGTTCGAATCGTTGTATTTGGGCAACCACGAGATCTTCCGATTCACCAGCAAGATCCATTCCAATAACGTCAACAACGTCAGAGAGATACTCTACAGCGAGGGCGAGCCGCAAATCGACGGCCACAAGCTCAGCTTACTCCTCACGTACGTACGCGCCATCGGATACCTCACCAACGTCGATTACGTCTACAACCATGAAGGCTCCGTCGTCAGGACCGAGATACGCATACCGAGTCGCGAAGTCGCCGAAGACGTGGCCGCCGCATTAAGACAGTATTACCACCGCGTCGACAACATCTCCTACAAGCTGATGGAAGAAGTAGGTCGACGTCTGAACACCTTCATACACTCGGACAACGCCACCTCGCCTTCGTTCGCGCACCATTTCCAGGCCCTAATCTGCAATATCTCCTTGTACTCCGAACGCGCAAACGAAAACGGCAAATACCCTCCCAACGGTCTCATCTTGCAATCGCTCCGCAGCTACTTAGCCATGAAGATGTACGCCGCTCATAACTTCGCCGCCAAGACCTTCACCAGAGTATCACAAAGCGCCGACTTGATCCTGCACAAAGGCGACCTCGGCGTCGTCATCAAATTCCTCTGCCACACTCGCAACCCGAATTTCGCCGTGAACGATGCCAGAAGACAACTATACGTTTTCAACGAGGTACCGTCCATCAAGAAAATCCGCCTCATCGGCATAGCCATCACCAGCAGCAAACAAATCTGCGCCACCGCCGAGACCTTCCACTTACCGGAACACCGCACCTTTACGCCATCCGGATACCCCACCTATAAAATAAGAATTACCACACCTCTGCCACCTTACACCACCAAACTCACGACCGACTACATACCGACCACCTCCGTAGACTACAACGTCGATTATCCCGCCTTCGGAGAACATTTCTAGCCAACGAATCGATTTCCATACCTCGAACGGCGTTATCGCGTTTCGACGCCTTCGCCCTTCTCCTTATCACTCGTTACTTCCTTCTTACGATTTCAAGACGCATGTCTCGAGTCGAGAATACGATTACGATATCGTCGACGTGCCTCGTACTCGAAAGCACAGCTTTATCGCTTAGTTATATGGAAACAGTATCGATAAGATGAGTACAAGTGCTCGCGTTCACGTTAATTACGCCCGATTTATAATTACCCATCCAACAAGTAAGTTCAGCTTAGTACTTCGTCCGTCCACAGTCCGCAAGTCGAGGGATGCCTTATCATTGGCTAACATCAGCCATAAGTAGTATGATTGGGTGAAACGTGTCAATTTCTACGTGGTAGATGATGATAGGCTACACACGTGTAATTGTTTTTTTTTTCAATTGTCGTTTCGAGGATAAAATACAATCACGTTGAACATCTTGCTCGAAGTAAATATCACGATTCCCCATCTTCACCTCAGGCTCATATACGAACTCTACGCATCAACCACGATTAAAAAATTCTAGGGAGTTATAATTTTTTTTTCTATAACGTTACTTGTACCTAACATCGAGTTCACTATCTCGAGATAATTTCGAAAGTAATTAAAAAAAATTAATTTAGGATACGTCCGTGTTCCTGAGATTTTGGCTTATTACTTGCAATTCGTTTTTTTACAATTATTAATTTTTTTTAATAATTTTTTTTCTAATTTATACCACGATAAATGTATTAATCGATGTACTGTATTATTTTTTTAAATACTTTTTTTTCGTTTGAAACTATTTTCTTGTAAAAATTTATTAAAAATAAATTAAAATTGAAAACTGACAATTTTTTTTACCAAAAAAATACACTGTTATCAGCTTACGCTCGTTTTTTTTTATTTTTTACTAAAATACAGAAAAATAACGACAATTTTTCAGGTAGTAAGGAAAATTATATATAAATCATTTTCAATAAAAACTTGAAAAAAACTACCTTAAAAGAGATAACAAAATAGTGTTTTTAAAAAATGAAAAAGATTATTTCAAGACTTGTTGATATAGGATTTCATCAGCAAAAACAGGAATTGTTGATAAAAAATAAAAAATTATTGTTAAAAAAAATTGTAAAAAAAATGTACAAAAAACCAAACATTTCAATTAAAAATAAGTGAGTAAGAATGAAAGAATCTAAAAAAAATAATGAATAATAATTCACGATATGAACTTTGCAAAAACTCAAAAACTGTTTGCAAAAATATATGCTTTATAAAAATATACAAAAAAATTTTTTTGTTTCGGAAAAAAGGAACTAAGACTAAAAGAATTAAAGATATAAATTTAAAAAAATGCAAATTATGTAAAAATAGGCCCTTCAAAAATTTTTTGCAATATAATTTTGAAAATTTACAAAAATTGTTCCAAAATACTGTATATTGTTTAATAGCACAAAAAAGTTTTCAAGCCTCTGTTGCTGTATATGGCGAAAATTAAAAAAAAAATTGTTTTCCTAAAGCTTTATACAAAACCGGCTTTTCTTTTTTTTAGAAAAAACTTGTGTGTTCGGATTTGAATTTTAGTTAAAAATACTTCGCAGAAATTAAAAAAAAATTGACGATTAGGAGCTAAGTTCAAAACAAGAGTATTTTTTCAAATAAAAACAAAAAAAAACTCGATTGCCAGAAAAACCCAAATTCCATAGCTTTTTACAAGACCGAAAAATCTGAAATATCGGTTTAGGAGGGGTGGGGAGGGAAAGGGAACACTCGCATTCAACCCATCCACACCGCGACTCGCACCCACTCTAAGATCACCTCACACTCACGCAACCGCTTTGTTACAGAACTCACGAGCACACTCCACAAGCCATGCTACTCCTGATACCAACCCTTTTGCTATCACTAGTCACCGCCTTCGAAGACCCGCAAGAATACCTGCGGGATACCTCTATATGCATGAAAGACTTTCCGTCATGGGAAGACACCAAACTCCACCTAGAATCTCTGCCATTTCGCGAATTCGTCCGACAGAACGACTTCTTCATCGACAAAACCCTCCTGCTACGGGACCTCTTCACCCCCAACCTCACCTTCTTGACCGTTTTCTATTTACCCGCTAAATTCCTCAAATCTACCAATCTCCAAATGATCCGTACCTTCGTCGAGCCGCAACTCGACGCCAATTATTCCGTCCTCCACCCTCGAGACACCTTCGGCTACAGATTCTTCACCAAAGGCGAAATCCTACATGACAACGGTACCATCCAGAAACTCCTGTCACCGCCGTTGATCTCCAACTACACCGAACTCATCGACCAATACCAAAGCGTGCATCCGGTTGTCTACTTCGATCTCAGCAACATCAACGGTCTCGCTTATAAAACCATATGGCATCAGTTACGCTTACGCGTCGGACACGAATACGCCAGACATTCCACCATCGGCCACTACCTCACCACCGTCGAATCGCGCAGATTCCGCGAACTCGTCGCATACTTTTCCCGTACCACGATCGAAGACGGCGACAGAATGGTACATCTTCCGAGCGCTATGCTCCTACTCGGCGAGATCCTACAACAGTTCTACGGCCGTAAGCCCATCCTGCTCATAGACGAATTCGACTCGCTGGTCGATTCGAATCTACACGAGACCTACGTCAACTCCCGAGACCGCGGTATGGTTTTAAAGCTTCACAACCAAATAGTCGAAACATTCAGACAAAGCGCCTGGTACAAGGTCATTGTCACCGGTACCTTCAACGTGTACAAGACGGTATTCGAAAAATACGACGTACCGAGGACCATCTACCACGCGCTCGGCAATCCACTATCGTACTACTTCGGATTCACCGACACCGACCTCGAGCTACTCGCCGTTCGCTACTTGCTCACTGAATCCGAACTGGAGCTAGGGCGTAATTACTACAGAGGCTACAGAATGGGCCCGCATTACCCCATCTACAACCCTTGGTCCATCCTTAACTACTTCCGTACCAAGAAACTAAGCAATTATTGGGAAAACCAATGCAAGGACCGGTCTTTCTTGAGGAACATGTTCTTGATCGATAAAGTCCGCGGTGTTTGGATCGGCCTGCTCGGCGACAAAGTGCGCTTATCAACGCACTATTTCGCGCCACTAGTCAAAAACGAAATATGGCTCATGAAGGATATCTTGGATACCACCACGCAATCGCCATCTTTGGGTCCGAAGAAGTACACGCAAACGCTGATGTATCTCGCCGACATAGGCCAAATAACCTGGTGCGCATACCATAAAGAGCCCAATCCCGCCAAAATGTTCAATAGCCGGTTACCAAACAATGAAATCCGAATCGCCACCTACGCCAGGTTAAAAACCTGCTACGCCAAACAACTTGGCGTCAAAACCTCGCTAGCCGACCAAGCCACGTCGTGTTTGCAACACTACATCAACAGCGGAATCTGCAGCTCGCTTGCGGTCGACGTTGAACGAACCTTTACGACATTATTCAACGAAACCAACGCCTTGTTCAATACCTCCGGCGACCACGCAACGCCCAATCAAGTATCCATCCATATCGTCGACTACGTAGGTCTGCGATTACGTTACGTATACAATTACAGCCTAGATCCGATGTACAGATCGGGCTTCATCGTGCGTAAATCCAACATCACGCACGTTGTAAGCTTCAACTTCAACGCCACTGTCGAACCGACCACATTGACTGACCAGCTTAAGAACAGCACGCATCCCTGGATCATGACCGACTTGGAAAACTTGGTTGGATTCATCGTCATCAACGTATTTCCCGAGGAAAAAGTGCAAGTCTTCAGCACGCACGCTATGATTCCGAGAAATATTCGACGTTCAAGAATGCTCAAAAATATCACAGAACGCAACGCCACAACGGGAACTTCCATGATAAGAACGACTACGCCGTGGTTGACCGAAGCGACGCCAATCGACGATAATGTGCAAACAGAAACCACAACAATTGACGCATTCGAGTCCCCTTCGGAATCTTCGTCTGTTCTTTCTTTCGAAACTTCTATTTCTTCGCATACAATTGAGCCAGACGTTACTAGTCCAGAATCACCCACAGACGCCGTTTCGTCTGATCAGCCCGTAAGATGAGTAACCTCGTATCAGGTGATAATTGGTGGTTCTCGTTTGAATATTTTAATCTCGTAAAACCTCAGCTTGAAGATTCCAAATCGGAAAAGTTCAAGGTCAAGAATGAAGAGGATTCGTAGTGAGCGATCATTTTTTTTTTAATTGGAAATTGTGTTGTCATGTAATCCAAATAAAATTTTGGCTTTTTTTATCCAACTCTTCCTTTGTCGCTTTTTTATTAGAACAAAAATAATTGGTACGAGACTGCTGATGGCCATTGTCGCTCGATTTTTTTCACTATACTTGAAAGGCCAAGATGGTCACTTTTTGCCAAACCACTAAAACTTGATGGAAAACACACTCGTGCGACTCAACACTTCAATAAAACTTCAAGCCGTTCGTGAACAATAAAAAGATTCGACCGATGCATCATTCATAAAAGACTAAATTAAAATGAACGTTCGCGAAATAATTTTAATTTCAGAAAAAACTACTCTAATGCCCAAATCAATTTCAAAACGACATTTTTTCAGATGCTCTCTCACAAAATCACAACGAATCGTTCGCGAACGAATCAAAACCTCCGGTATATTGCATTGAAATATTATAAATTATAATAATGAGAATTTTTCAAATAAAAAAATCACTTTTGACAAAAATCGTTCAACGAAAATACAAATCAATCGAATCGTTCAGGACCGAAATTACTCCACATCAAAATCACAAGCTAACGGATTTAAAAAGCAATTTGTTCTAAAACAATTGATTATACGATAAACAACTCATTTGTAGGACATTTTCCCCAAAATACAGCGTAAATTTATTCGTTCAGAAACGACTCATCAACAATGAGAATAATTCGTTCGCAAACAACGGAATCGAATTTCATGAAAAAACGTTGAGACTACTTTCCATTTGATTTTTCTTCAACTACATCTCCAATCAAGTCATCACGTGAGAAAATCGTTCGCGAACGAATCATTTTGATATCAAATAAAATCATCAATCGTTCTCGGAAAAATTTTCTGCACTATCAATGACTCATTTAAAGAATATTTTTTCGCAACTACAACGTAAATTTATTCGTTCACGAACGAATCATCAATAATTTGAATCATTCGTTCGCGAACGACTAAATCAAATTTCACGAACAACGTTGAAATTAATCTATAATTTTTTTCAATAAAATCTTCTATGGAGTCACCATGCGAGAAATTCGTTCGCGAACAAACGAATCACTACGTTACTAATCAGATAAATTGCAAATGAAACCGTGAAAACCATTAACAAACACAATTGAAATTCAAGTAGTTCACGAACGAATCTTCATAGTATAATCAACACCTCAATGAATCATTGACAAATAGCGCTGAACCGTTCGCAAACCGTTTTCCATCATACACAAAGACTTTCATCTGAAAATTTTTCCTACACTTCCAAAATTCACTCGTTCGCAAACAAATCATCAACAATGTGAATTATTCGTTTGTGAACGACTGAATCGAATCATACAAAGTAATGTCCAACCTACATCTCGTCTGATCTACTTCAATTACATCTCTCACCGAGCCACCATGGTGAGAAAATCGTTCGTGAACGATTATCTTTCTACAAATAAACGTTCAAATCAAATCCTGAAAAATCTCGTTCATTTTCAAAGTGTTTTGATCTAGTTACATACGATACGACGTGAATCCTCCTTCTTCTCTCCTTCCTTACTCACAAATCATCTAAATTATTTCTTCCCTCCTCAAGAGAAACCTCGATCTTCGCGATAAACGAAAAAATCAAATACTCCGCAGTCCGCGCAAGGAATGCGTATCAAGACATTCGCGTTCCTTATCTACGCAGGAAGTCCGACATACCACGATAAGCCAGCATCAATTGACGAATCAATATCGCAATTACGCGTGCACATCGAACACGCCAAATGTATCTCTTTGGTTCACGTGGTTCTTCCGTTACGTTCAAGCGTGCGATCGTGGTCAAAACGACTCATCATGGTATCACTGCTTTTACCATTGCTTTGGTCACCGATGCTAATTCCAGCATGCGGCCAACATCGCAAAACCGCCATCGCCTTCAAACTCTCGGCCGCCGCTGCCGGCCAATACAAGGTAAACATAAAATCCAACACGTTCCATAAGCTGCTCCACGACAACGATGCCTTCATCGATCGCACCATGCTCGTCGAGAAAATCGTCGAATGCGATAAGAAGATCGTCCTCATTACGCAACCGCATAACTGGGGCAAAAGCGTTAATCTCGACATGCTCAAGACCTTTTTCGAACTCCAAGTCTACCATCACGGCGACGTCGTCGAGCCCAAGAACACCACCGACAATTACCGTTTGTTCAAATACGGTAACATCACCTTGGCAGGTCTCAGCCTCGGCCAGCTCTCCAGTCCGATGTTGATCTCACACATGAAGCTATTCGAAACACACCAAGGTAACCACCCGGTCATCCACATGGATTTCCAACCGCTCAAAGGCGTCGGCCACGTCGACGTAATGCGTTCGTTTAATCACTACATGAGCAAAGTCTACAGAAACCATTCCCACCTGGCGTTCCACCTACGCGCCATGCTCGCCGACCCTTCGACACCCCCCGATCAACGTCCGACCGTCGAACGTGACCTCAACATCTTCCACCGCATGGTGTACGGCCAGGAAGACGACATACCCGCCATCACGAACAGCGTCCGCACGCTAAGCGAACTCCTGCATCGCTACTACCATCGTCAGGTATACATAATGATCGACAATTTCGACGCCGCCGTTATGAACATGCTCCACGACAAGGAGTTCCTGCGTACCAACGAAGACAGCGTTATTGGCTTCTACGCCGATGTCCTGACCAGCGCTTTTTACTCCAACGACGCCTTACGTACCGCCATCTTGACCGCATCACTGGACGTATGCGTCGATCGCCTTCTACCCTCGGCCGACATGCTACGTTACGACTTCTTCGACAACCCTTGGTCCGAGTTCTACGGCGTTTCAGAACCGGACGTGTACGATTTCCTGCATCTAGCCGCCAACGTCTCCGATGACGACTTCCGCGACGAATTCCGCATACGATACGGCGGCTACGTAACCAGCTCCAATCCTCGCCCGGTTTACAACCCTTGGTCGGTGATAAGTTACTTTTACGAGAAACACATCTTGAATAACTACTGGAACTCCTTATCGGACGCTCGGTTCTTGCTCAACGCCTTACGCATCCGACCCGCGAGACTCCTCGTGGAACGCGCCGTCACCGCACACGACACCACCATGCGCCTGAGTCGTTTACGTTTCACCAAAGAGCACATCGTCGAGTTACGCGACGCCGTCGATCTCATCGAACGCAGTCAAACGCCCATAATCACCGACATCCTCATCGACGGCATCGTCGGTAGGTTATGCGCCGCCGGTTACTTCACCTACGTCGGCCACAGATACAATGCGACTACACAGACCAACGTCACCGTCATAAGAACGCCAAACTGGGAAGCGGACGATGAGCTGGTCATGAGACTAAAATGGGTATACCAAATATGTCAGAATATCGCGCCGATGGCTGTACAATCCATTATGCATTACTTCCAACTATTCATCAACAACGACGACAATCTAGCCAGAGGATTCCAATACGAGTTCACCACCATATGCCGATCGTACAGATTCTTCAAAATACAACCCACCAAACAAGACCCCAACAAGATCGCCGAAATTAACCACGTCTTCGTGCACTCGCTAATCACCTATTTCGGTCTGGAATTCTTGCACACGTACGGATTCCGCGGTAACATCTCCTTCAACGAATCCGAGCCCAATTTCACCCTTTACAAAGGCGATCGCGGCGTCATCGTTAAATTCCGCTTCAACTTTCCCTCCGGCAAAGCAGTCTGGCAGCTGTACAAACCGTTCAAGGAGGTCTTCAACACAATGCCGCAAATACGCACCATCAAGGTCATCGGTATCGGTATCAGCGCCAAAAGACACGTTAATATTTACGCCAAAGTGCACCGCGTCAACGAGTCGTTATATACGACGCAGAAATACGATCGATATCGCCATTACGACGAAGATCCCGAGCAAGGATGAGGTACGGTGACCGAAACGGCACATTTCTTGGTTGTGGTCGCCGGCGTTTATGCTCGAAGGCGTGTCTTTTTATATACGTGATCAGTATTACCAAATGACAAAACGGTACAACCGAAAGGACGAGTTTTTGTACAAATTGCCGATTTTATGATGTAAATTTGATGTAAACGTTCGTTCGGATCACTTCTTGTATTTTTATAGGAAAGAAGGTCGAGTTCATTTCTGCGAAGAAACAATTCATTTCCTCGATACGAAGATATATAGTCGATTCGATTTCATTCTCTTCCGATTAACGCGTAAATTTTATAAATAACGATATTTCGTATGTAATAATAAAAAAACTTCCAAAAGGAATCTATTTTCACAAATAACGTTCAGTAACAAAAAAACAAATCATTCGCGAACGGCAAAACTAACTCCGAAATGATTTATTTTTCAATTAAAAGAAAATAATCTAGACTTTCAAGCGAATCATTAGTAAAAGATCCAATTATATCAAGTCATTCACCGATTTGCATACACGAACGAAAATAAAATTGATCAAATCGTTCGAGAACGACAAAATTAATTTTGAAAACACTCCGTTATCGATGTTTTTAAATCTCTTTTGAGAATTTTAGGCGAATTATTTACGCCAGAATCGACCTTATTGAAATCGTTCGCGAACGATAACCATACTTGATCGAATCATTTGAGAACGACAAAATTCTCAAAATACTTTTTAGGAATCTCGAGCAAATCATTTACGCGGAAATCATTAATATCGTTCGCGAACGAAAACTAAAGTCGTTCAGATCATTTGCGAACGACATTCACCTAGAAATCGTACATTTACAAGGTTCGTGGACAACTTTTGAGAAAGCTCCAAATGGATCATTTGCAAACAACCATATCAACTCTATCAAACCGCAGGTTTGCAAACGACCAAGCATATTTAAAAAATAAGTTTCGGGCAATCAAATGAATTTTCAAAAATTCGTTCGTGAACGACGAAGCTGATCCAAAGTTTCACAAATTCGAATGAAACGTTAGCAAACGATTAAGAAGAGTTTTAGAAATTATTATTCGTTTGATGGATTTTATTAAATACAAGAAAAAAAATGAAAATGATACAAGAAAAAAATAATTTTCATAATAAATTTATCAAATAAAACAATTTTTTTTCACTGTGCAAAAAACTGTTAAGTACAATTGAAAAAAAAATTGATAAATTAAAAATAAGTCGAATCAATTTTCAAGAATTCGTTCGCAAAAAGATCACCTAAAAAATGAATCTTTCGTTCGCGAACGATGAAACTGAATTTGAAGCAAATCACGCCTAATATCAATTCGTAGAAAATTCTAAGAAAAATACTCGCGACTGAATCGCCAAGTCAACGAATCGTTCATGAACGAGTGAATCATTTCAAAGGATACTACATATTTTCATACGAACTCGATTATTAAAACGTCGTTTATCATCAATCGAATCAAACCGAATCTTTTTTTCTCATTCAATAAATTCGTTCACGACCGACTACACCAGATTAACTAATCATAACAATGTATTCAATACCAACCACACTCTACAAATCAGTCTTACCAACTCGATAATAAAATTCAGCTAATACCAAAAAAACGTCATTTTGAATATCTAAATGTAATCACGTTCAAATCGATTCTTTTCAACAATTTCATCCTCCAAAACTTCACCTTTTCCATTTCTACTGAAAAAATTCATCACTTGACGCCATAATGCTCTCGAAAATGATAAATTAAAATTGAAATCCTCCTTGAAAACCTACCTAACCCAAATCTCAAAACTACTTATCCATTTTGTAATCACGATTGGCAACACAACGTTCGGTTATCAATAAACATGAGGAAGAAATTCACCTTTTCGAGATAAAAAGAAAAAAAAACCTCCGCGTAAATATGAACTCAGCGACGCTTCGTTATAAAAACACAGCACCATTTTTAGTTTCACGACGACGTCCGACATAACTTCAAAGGCCATCTTCCATGATTCGGGACACCAGATTTGGTAAGTTCTCAACATACCCGAATTACGTCACCTTATATCACCTTGCGTCACGTCTCCGCATTACAGGTAGACTCCTACTCATCCTCATTTCGCTGCTTCAATCGCTATGCTACCCGGACGAATGGAAGCCAGCGGAACTCCGGACGTCGATCAGCTTCAAGAAGGAGCCCTCCAACAGGACGTATCCGATTGCACGCAACGTCACCGGGTACGTGGACTTGGTCGAGAACAGCGACGTATTCGTCGACAAGAGCCTGCTGCTGAAGACCATCTTCGAGTGCGTCCACGCCTCCATGCTCATCACCGCACCGATCGGCTGGGGTAAAAGCACCAATTTAGACATGATCCAAACCTTCGTGCAGCTGCCGTACGACGCTGAAGGCAAAGAACTCCATCCGGTCGGCGCCTCCAAGAGTTTCCAGTTCTTCATCGACGGCGAACTGATGTGGCACGACGATAAATACTCCAAATTACAAAACCCCTTGTTGATCTCCGCCTACGAGGAATTCATCTACGACCATCTCGGCAAATACCCCGTCATACGGATCAACATGAAGGAAATGCTGCGCGGCAAATCCTTCGCCGAGATCTGGGACAACATCAAACTCTACCTTAAGGAACTCTTCAATCAATTCCGTTTCGTCGTCAAACCCCTATTCGAGGTCATGCAAGACGAACAGGCCACTCGAACGCAACGCCGACGCTCGCACTCGTTACTCTGCCGATACGCTTCGTTCGTCAACTTGAACCAACAGAACGCCACCAACATCCAACACAGCATAAAATTCCTCTGCGGATTGCTCTTCAATCATTTCCGTCGACGTGTTGTGGTCCTACTTGACGACTACGACCACCACCTCAACATCTTCCTGCAGAACAAAGACGCCGACAAAAAGGACGAATCGGACTTAGCCTATTTCATCCATTGCTTAATGCGATTCGCCTTCAAGGAAAACGCGTACTTGGAGAAAGGCATACTCACCGGTACCTTCCAGTTCGGCACCGGCTCCCATCACACGCCAAATTCGGTCGCCGAATTCAACTACGTCTACGAGAACCCCCTCTTGCGATTCTACGGCTTCACCCACGCCGAAATACTCGCCTTACTGGATCATCTCCAGGTACCGGCCCACGAACGTCTTCAGGTACGCCAACACTACAACGGTTTCCGATCCACATTCGAGAACTACACAAGCCTCCTGTACACGCCTCCATCGATCGTCGAATTCCTCGCCCATCGCCGATTCGACAACTACCTTCAGACGCGCGCCCAAAATGACATCTTCGAGATGATCATGCGCGTCACCCAGATCCGCGGCAATTTCGAGACGCTCGTCAACGAACGCAGCATCAGCATCAACGCGCGCAGCTTGTATATCACGCGTATCGACATGGACGGCTTGAAATCCCTCCTGCACGCCGTCTCCGATACCACGCAGGTCGGACGTACCAACACCGACATGGCCCTCGCCTACTTGGCCTCCGCCGGGTACCTCGCCATGGGCAAAATCCAACGTCGGTGCCACCTCTACCGTCGCCTCGTCGGCACCCACATACCGAATGCCGAAACAATGAACGAAATATCGCGCCGTTTGGTCATCCAGTACAAGCAACATTTCCGCATCTCCGACATCCTCATCAACACGGTCGTCGCTAGGTTTCACGAATGCATCGAAGGCCAACATCCGCGACATCTTGCTGAGGCGCTGAAACGCCTCTACGGCGTCGTGAACCTATTCACCAAAGGTGCCGGCCCCAAGCTCGTGTTCGTCAATCGTAGCGTGCATTATTCGTTACTGAATCTCATCTCGTTGCAGATGCGTTCCGCCCATGGATATCGGACCACGGTCAACGAGGAGTTTTCCAAGCCTAATTTCGTACTGAAAACCGACCACCGGGTGGTCATCGTGCAGACGCGAACCGAATACGTAATTCTTCCGTCCAAAAATGCCGCCTTGGCGAGGAAATACCGAGCCACCATCACCTTCGCCAATATCACCTCCGTCACGTACATGGTTTGGGATTTCCATTACGATAAAAGCGTCACCATCGAGATACACAGAGAAGCAATACGTAAGGCACCCGTGTAAAATGACGCTACCCTTCTATCCGGTTGCGGCCATTTATATGGCATGGACGCGTTTTCATAATATAAAACCAAATATTATTCGAATCAAAAAGTCGCGCGTTAGGTTAATGCAGATCTCGACCTTTACGATCAACTGATAATCATAAAAGATGAATAAAAATAACCGCAGGGTCATCAATGACGAAGCATCCAATTGCCAGAATTTCGAAGATGCATTTCGTTATCGGAATATTCATCGTCGATTTGAAATTGAACGTAGCCATCATCAAGTATTCAAATTACGATAAGATGTTTTAAACAAGTCTAATATAATTTTTTTATGGATATTTAGATATTTTCTTTCATTTCTCCTACGTTTCCCCAATAATTACGCATGCGATAATCAAACCACTAAAGTCATTACACGACTCACATTTCTTCTTTCAACCTCTACTAAACCATTCCCTAAACCAAGAATCATCATTTGACATCCAACTTATTAAATTGATTCATCTAAGCAATAATAAATGATTAAAAAAGCTGATTGATCATTAAAATCGAAAAATTGTTCGCGAACGAGACTCATAAAACGAATAAACGACTTGAAAATAATCCAAACGAGAACTAACCTGTCAATAAATATCACAAAAACAAAGTTGTTCGCATAAACGTCATATTTCTCAAAAGAGTCGTTCGCGAACGACTTGAATTTGTATGAAAATCCGACTCAAATGACGAATACAACCATCTCATTTGATAGTTACAACCACAATTCCGTAAATTCTTCATTTCAAACGAATCGATTGCGAACAAAATTCACTCTACGAACGAATCATTCACGAACGACTACAATCACCGAATCAAGAATAACGATTTCATAGAGAAAATTTTCGCTATTCGGCATCAAAACCGCGTTTTTTGAAACTAATCGTTCGCGAACGACATTAATTAGTCAAAGGACTGACTTGAAAACGACCTGAACAAAAACTGACGCGTTCATAAATACTTAAAAAAAAACTTCACAAAATTCAATATTCTCCTGAAAAATTGTTCAAATAATCGAACGAATCATTCACAAACGATTTAAATTTTCAAGAAAATCCGATTCAACCATCGATCACGACCATTTCATTCAAAATTTAAAACCACGAATCCGAAAAATCTTTCATGGAGAGCTAACCGTTCGCGAACGAGATTCACTATCCAAACGAATCATTTACGAACGACGACATTCGTCAAATCAAGAATCATAATTAAAGAAAAAAACTCAGTTTAACATCACGATCGCATATTCGCGAGCTAAATCATCACGAAAAAATCATTCGCGAACGACTAAAAAAGTCGAACTGAAAACATGACTTTGAAACCACCTTTAACGGTCAACACGACAGCAAAATCATGTTTAAAACGAAACTCGTTCGCGCGAACAATTCTTTCAAACGGGCAACTCATTCGAGAACGACTTCGATTTCAAAAACAGAATCAAACATCGTCATAAGCGAACGACTTGTCGAATTTTGCCATATTTTTCAATCTTTATCAACAACTTACGCGAACGATTTACATCACATGAACGAATCGTTCGACAGAAACGAATCAAAACCTAGAAACTCACGATTCCTGAACTAACTCCTTCAAAATGCAATAAAATCCGTAAGAAAAATTCCATCACCCAATAAATCGTTCGCCAAAAATGCACAACGAAATGAATCGCTCGTGAACGAGAACCACGTTCACATTAATTGTACCATTCTCAAAGTAAATAATTCCTTTTTTATGCAAGCAAATTGTTTCCGAAAGAAAATCTACTTTCCAAGGAAATCGTTCGAAAAGGTATTCTCAACCACTACGAATCGTTCACGAACGAAACTCTCAATCGTTGTGAATCGTTCGCAAACAAAATTTACCATCAAAATAAATCTCCCGTAAAAATAAAACACGATCACATGACTAATATCTCTTATCGTTAAAAGGTTCGCCAACGATTTCCAAGAAATAGATACCAATTAAGTATGCAAATAAAACCGAAAAAATACCAGTACACGGAACAATTAAATAAAAACGAAAAAAGTGTTATTTCTTTGTAAAAAAAAAAAAATAAAAAAAAATAAAACCAGCAACTCGAATAAACAATATAAAAATACAAGATAAGCTACCAAACTTCGTACGAATCAACTGCACAACGTACGCTTCACCACATCATGACTCATCCATCCCTTCCTCACACATATCATGAGAGATTCCGCCAAAAAACCAACAAACGTCGAAGACTTCTCTCTCGACTGAGCTCAAATCCATCATTCCCACGTGTCTAAATCGCTTACAAGTGTAACAATTTGACATCCAAATTGGTGAAGTTTTCTTTTCGTTGATTCTGCATTCGATAAGTAAATTTGAAAATACACTCAACGTGTGTTTTTTTCAGTTTAATTACATATCAAAGAATTTTATAATGTAATAATCTACATCGTTTGATGGGATAAGTCATTAATCACTATCGGTATGCCTTTCGCCAAACTTTTTTAATATTATGTATCGCATTTACAAATGATTATGTGCGTCGTGCTGGTCGTTGCTTCCTTCTATTCGCGAAGAATCACATGCAGGTAATTTTTTTTCATTTCTTCAACTTTTCCCCGGTCCATTTTAATTTTAAATCCATAATTTCTTAATTCTTCAAAAACCAAAGACCGATTGAAATTACTATTTTTTGGGCAGCTGTTATCACTATCGATTAATTTTTACAAACAGCATTCAAACTTTCATGACCAACTTATCGTTCAAATCACTCAAATACACGGAAAAAATTCTCCAAATTATTCGATCACCTGATAATTAAATGCATTCAAAATATTTACAACGAAACTATCCACTCAACGCTACCAAATCTGATGAACCTTGATTTCTTATAGATTCAGTTGAGTCCCTACTTCAAACAAAATTTAAAAAAAATACTCTCTCGTGCTCGGATGAGAACCCTCCGAGCAAAAAATCTCTCAGCTAATACTACTCTACTTTCTCGAAAAAATAATCGAATCAACGTCGCAATCTCTCAAACACAAGAAATCTCTCAAATTTTTATCACATGCTCAATCTCTCCTCAAAAAAAATCCCCGTCAAAAATAACACCTCAAAAGGTGAGAGATATGTTACCCCCACTAAACGCGTAGACAACACCAACATCCGTTCAACAATCACGCCACTTCGCGGTAATTTAATTTTACACACAAATCGACTATTAAATTGAATTAAGCTTAATGATGTTGATACGGATTCGGGTATTTTAAAAGATAGATTTTATATTTTTAATTTGAATATCGACGCGAGTCCGAAACGGAAACAACCTTGGAAGTGAATTACTCGATGACTCATTGCAGACAAAACGAAAACTTAATTCGAGCAATTTAACGAGTTTCGATTTTCTCTCGTGTTATTTCCAACATTAAACATATTTTTATTTCGCCCTACTCTCAACCCAACAAAAAAGAAAAAATTTAATAAAACTCGTTTCGGCAAGTTCACAAAATTATTTGATCTTTATCGTGTGCAATTTTTTTTTCAAGCCCCTCGTTTGAAAACTTTCAACAATATCTGGAAAAAATTCAAGGTCAACATAATTTTTTTTTCAAAACCCACAAACACACAGTTCGATATGACTTAAAACGCAAATTGAGCAATAAAATACGCTGCTCTACCTCGGATAACCTTGGAGTCAAACGTATGACCTTGACCTTCAAAATTGCAAGGTTACAATCAAGATTAAGACATTCTAGACTGAAATTGGATTTTTGAAGGTCACCCATCGTGTAGAAAAAACGAAATTTCAAGGTCAAAATAATGACCCTTGTATCTTTAAAAATTCAAGGTCAACGAAAAATCTTTCAAAAAAAAAACACACTTTCCGATACGATTAAAAATCGGAATTTCGACAGTAAAATACATAATCTCACCACAGGTGACCACCTTGACCTTGACGATTACACGGTCATAATCAAGGTCAAGGCATTTATCACTGCGGTGGCATTTTTTTTTTCAAAATCATCACGTAAAAAAATATATTATTATATTTTAAAGTCAGAATAATGACCTTTGTACTTGAAAGGAAAAATTCAAGATCAACAATAAGAAATTTTTGCGAATTGACCTTACAACTATGAGGATTAAAGTCATCATACTGATTTCAAGGTCAACTGAAGCGTGATTACGCATTCATTTGCGAACTTCATATATTGTAATTTAAATTTCCAAATTCTTAGGGACGTTTAGTTAACCTTAAATTCTTTTAAAATATATAAAGGTCACTAACTTCGACCCCAGAAAAAAAATATATCACGACATTCTTTAAATTTATGAAAAGCGACAGCGAAAATTGCACGAATTACAATAAAACTCGCATAGCTTCAGAAGAAGCCCTGATTCCATCCCCCCCTCTCACCACAATTTCAAGGTCAAATAGGCCTAAAACTGTACATCAAGCACGTGATTACTTCGACATGATTATCCAGTTTTAATATCGAAAATAAAATTTGCTTCGAACTTGACCTCCGGTCCTCAGCCTCCTCGCTGCTCTTTTCTCTACTCTCCTGCCACCAGTTACTCATTGACTCACTCTCCGCTTCATTTCAGACACTCTTCGAGCTGGATCCACGCCGAAATGCTACTAGTGCTCTGGCTCGTCTTACTCGTCCCCTACAAACCCTCGCTGGCGCGACGCACGTGCGTCTGCATGAAAGAAGAATCGGTCGTTTGTCGCACCGTCGTCGACACCGATGCCCGCGAATTCAAGCAGCTCATCAGATTCGGCACGATGTTCTTCGACAAGACGTTACTCATACGTGAAATTCTACAAAGTCCCGAGACCATCTTGCAGATCACTTGCCCGCCTAAATTCGGCCGCACCATAAATCTGGACATGTTTAAAAGCTTCATTTCGTTGACGGTAAATCACAGCAGCGGCGAAATAGTGCCACGTCGTCGATCACCCAACTACCAGCTCTTCGTGCATAATCGACTAACCGCTGATTTCGCGAACGACAGGTTGATGAAGCCATTACTGATAAATAAATTCTGCCAGGACCTCATCAACGAGCATTTGGCTCAGTACCCAGTCGTGTACTTGGATTTTAGCGACATTTCGCCAAATAACGACGCCGATATCGTCGACCAGTTCGGTATAGCGATTTCGCGAACGTTCAACTATCACAAATACATGCTACACGTGCTAAAAGCCTACGTCGAAGGTACCAACGCGACTAAAGAAAAAAAGGTCAAGGCCAGAGACATGTTTAAAGAATTCCGCGACATAATTACCGAACACGCTACCGATCGCGGTGTCCTCATAAAAGCGATACCATTACTCATAAAACTCCTCTATAGACATTTCCATAAAAAAGTCTACGTTTTAATTGACGGCTACGACGAACCAATCAAGAAGATCATTCAAACATACATGTTCCCCAAAGCCGACGTCAAATATACCTTCAAGTTCTACGATAAATTCATGAGCTTCGCGACCAAAGAGAGCAAGTACATCGCGAAGGTCATTATGACCGGTACCATGGACATATCCGAATTGACGGAATCTATCTCGAGTAACATCACAACGTACACGACACTCAACACTCCTTGGACGGATTTCTACGGCGTTACGCAAAAAGACTTCGATGAGATCTGCAAATACAACAAGGTGACTGGCGAGTTGTACACAAGGGCCATGCTATGGTTCGACGGTTACAGATACGGAGGTAAATACAAACAAAGGATAATGAATCCAGGCTCCATGGCGCAGTTCCTCAAACGCAACGACACCCTGCCGTATTTCGTCAACAACACCGATACCCTCTTCCTCGAGAGTATCTTACCTATAAAACATATACGCGAACTTATGGAGGCATTTGTGAACAGGAAAACCATCGTAGTGCCGTTTCACGGATTACGGTTCAGCAAAGCTGATATTATGCATTTGAAAAGCGTCATCACCGAAGGCCCCAATTTCAACGTACAAAACACCACAATCCCGTTGGTCTTGGCGTACTTGTACGTTAACGGTTTCATCAACGCCGATGAACTACCGAATACTACTTCGGCCGAATTCAAACTCAACAATAAAGAGCTCCAGGTAGGCATATCGCGTAAATTATTATCGCATTATTACCTCAGATTCGGTTTATCTCACACGCTCATCGATAAAGTAGCCGGTAATTTAGCCGTGTTCTTTATGACTCCCGAAATCGAACCATCCAAAAGGATATTTCGCGTAATACAAAGAACAATGATTAAACTACCCCAAATGCCATGGATGATTCCTCATCTAATGGAAATGCAAAACGACGACTTGGTCTATGCTACGTTGAACTTCATCTCGATTAAAATCCGATTAATGTACAAATTCGACTCGGAGGTTACCAAAGAGAACCGAACGTCTTATTTATTAACATGGAAAAAAGGTTTCGGCGGGTGTGTAGCTATGCAATACAATACCACGAATATAACCCAACTTTTAAACATGGCTATGCAAAAACGCGACAGATTGACTGAAATTGGTGTCCAAAAATTATACAAATTCATGGCCATCGATTTATCAACCAACAGGACCATTACCATTACAACGGAATGCAACCAGTGATGCATATTTAAGGTATTTCATGGACTCCAAGTGACATTTTCATCTCAATTTATAACGAATCTACGGAAAATCGACAATAATGTGGCGCGTAACCGGTTAAGCGCGTATTCTGAAAGCGCATGCGCACAATGGTACTCATCAAATCCACCGCCATGTTGTGAATTTTCGCGGAATTAATTCAAAAGAACGAAACTCGACACCTTGAGAAGTTCAAATTTTACAGTATTATTAACACGTGGTCGCTTTCTAGGCCGAAATCGTTTTACTAATGAATTTATGCAGGATAAGTTTGTAAATACCGGTGTATTATATCGATCCGACGAGGGTAATCAAAAAAATGTGATAATAATTTAAGCATTAATATTGGTAATCAATTACATAATTTTGTTATTGCTGTACAAGTCTTTCAATTAATTCGTAACCACGATAAATCTACACACTAAGGGATATTTGTTTGAATTTCACCGCAGGCCTATTAAATTAACTTTTCTTACGTTTCGTAATAATCGATAACCTCTTCTTCCAACTTTAGCTCGATTAAAAATGAATAAACAACGCACAATAGTTTCCCGAAGCTTCCCGAAGAACCACAATTACACTAGTTTCTTCAACACAGCATAATTACCTATTTCGCCTACGTCACGCGCTAAAAGAATCAAATTCACGACTTAGAAAAATAATATATATACATAGTGGCCTTCTAATATCACGATATTTCCCCATTTCATTGTATTATTATCGTCAAAGGTTACAAACGAAAACACTGGGAGAGATGGATAACGCACAATGAACGGTTTACGGGCGCAATTAACGTAAAATTAAAAATGATTGTGCTACAAGAAGACCCTCTTAGCACCGATGAAAGTTCATAAGAAATTATTCGTATACACATAACACAAGATACACAAAGATATCACGATGAATCCGACAAGATACAGGGGTCTGTTCCGGTACTTGGGAAGCATGAACACGGTGACTTAATTCAGTAACACAACGGAACTTGCTCACGTAACATCGCTTACATCAAAATATGTAAAATCTACATTAAAAAAATAATGAACAGAAAGTTTAAAGAGATATAAAAACTTACGCTTGCAAAAACGCGCGAAGTCGGCATCCATATTCGTATCATCTCACTAACGAAATAATTGTCGAAAATTGCTTCGAACGATTTGTTCGAAACATTTTCGACTTCAACTCTCCATCACTTTGTCACGTAGCGCTCCTTTTGACGGAGAGTTGAAGTCCGTCCGAGGTACCTACCTCCAAAGATAGGTAATTGTTCTATGGTTCATTCTTCCATGTTTTTCTTTGTTCTGTTGATTTCATCCCGTCGCACTCACAATGCTCATATTCATAACGTGGTTGCAGTTGCATATATGATAGTGTAGTATCGAAGTGTTTTTTCTTGTTTTTCATATATTTTAATATAAATACGTAATTTCAAAATGTCGATTAACGAAGAGGTGACAGCAGCGAATGAAAATATGGTACGTGTTCTTTGTTTCTTCAGTTATTTAATATTTAACACACTCGGGTGTTCTTTCCTCATCCCCCTTTTGTTTCGTATCAAAATTTAGTCTAGACTCGTGTTTAGCCATGAGGGCTCTTTTATAAGGTTTTTTAGTAGCGTTTAATTTAGTTAGTAATTGTTTAAATTTAACACTACTGAGTCAAGGCTTTCGACTCACTTCTTTTTTATATAACATTTTAGGACGCTGAGGAAACGGTCCATCGAGAATAGAAGATGCGGTTATGTTGAAGTTTAGATATCGTTTGTTTTTCATTATTATGTATTAAGAAATTATATAAGAATAAATTTACTCCTTGGTTTTTTTCTTCGTTTTGTAATTTACGGGTATTTACTGCGCACTTTGCTGTCGTTCACTGAACGATCCACGAACGGTTTTGATAAATTAACGACATTTGGTAGCAGAGCGTGGTTTTTGCAATTAACATAATTAACATAATTAGAATAAAAAAGGAAAGAACACTCCCATATAGGTTATAGATAGCATAAGTAGATTTAAAAGTGTACCGTAAGAAAGAAAGATAAAAATTAGCAACTCCTCTAAGTTTGCTAGTATGCAACTTCATCTACGAGAATGTCGCATAGGTTAAAGCCTATCTTACATTGAAGGGGATGCTAGGTACTCTGCATTGCATTCTGAACTTAGTGTAAACGGTGATGAAGCGCGAAGTCGACGTTTACTAGAGTGCTGCAGGGGTTGCCTAGTTTAATTTGCATGCACACAAACTTTGTGTAAATGAATCCGGATTCGATCTTTTACATTCTCGTGGTCTTGACTCTTGTTTAGCGCTCTATTTGGAATACGTTTTTAGTCGAGACACATGGAGTTTGCTCTTGTTTATTGCCTATTGTTTAATTCTGAATGACTAGCTGCGAACAACTGAAACGTGTAATTCTTTGACGATCGATTTTTCTTGAAAAATCTTTTTAATTTTATCGTCCAAATAGCTGAGAATATTTTTATGTCATTGAAGGTGGAACGTCTACGTACTGCCACGTATTCGTTTCTGAATTTTTTTTCAGAAGGACGGCAGTTGTCCAGATTCTGAAAAATTTTCAATCTCCTTAACCTAGCCTTCTTCTTAGATATACCTATGTCTTTTTTGAATGGCTCGTATTTCACTGACCGTCTGGATGTAGTTTTTTGAGCTGGTATGGGACAGCAAAGATGAATACTACTGAAGGGGTGTTGGTGAGCGTCATTTTTCGCGAGAATGACGAGAGGTCGGCACAGATTAAGTGGGAACATTGGTTTTCCTCAACTTTGTGCTGATCTCAGCGGTAGTCCGGCTAAACGGGGCTATAATTCGATTCCATTTCGGAATTCCTTTTGTGAATTCCTGGGAAAAGAATTCGACCTTCGGTTTGTCAAGCGGAGATAGTTTCCCTATTTTCCGTGCTTTCTTGTTCGTATTCATTTATTTTTATTTTTTTTGCAAGCTTGATATACGATATTTATTTAATACGACAAGAACTTTCTTAGACTTCGCGTACCCAGTACATGGGTTAAAAATCTTGGCTTGTTCGGCAGTGTGGCGTCTGATGGCTATGACGTGAAGGTTGCTCGAACTCCCTACAGCTATTTAAAGCTACGGGAAGCTTTTACACGACTTAGTGGGTGCCCACCCCGTGTAAAACGTTGTGAAATTTTTAAGAGTTGCATCATTTAATGATAGCTCTTCTTGCGCGATGTTTTGGAGATCATTAATCGCAGCTTTGCCATCAAGCTGTATGAGACCGGAAGATGGTCGCCTTCAATGTGGGTAGGATAAATGGTGGTACCTGCCCTTTAGTCCACCAATGTTCTCAGCTCATCCCTAGAATTTGTGTTTGTGTGCCGTTGTTCGTAGGTTGTTTTTGTTTGGTCATTCTATGAATTCAAAGGGTGATTACAGTCATTTGTTTCTAGGCAATCGACGAACCTATAAAAAGTTCGGAAGAACTTCTACAGGAGCTTAAGATTCGAGCAGATAAAATTAGACTTAAAACCTCATTAGTGGAGGGATTAGTCTCCTGCGGTAACATAGCAGAATTAAAAGTTCGTGTCCCAGAACTGCTCGCTTTAAGCGTTAGTCTTGCGGACTCGCTCTTATTGTTTGAGGACATTCCCGGAAAGAATTCTTTAATAGAGATTTGTCAGAAAGCTCAATCCACAGCGAGAGATTTATCTGAGGCTTTATTTATCGAACCTGAATACCAAAAATTGAATATTGTCAATGAAACTCCGAAAGAAGCGTCTTCCGACTTCAAAAATATGAAGTTGAAAGTACCGCTTTTCAATGGTGATTTGAAACGTTGGAGATCTTGGTGGGAACAATTTAAAATCTCTGTACACGATACTCCTAAGAAACCCGTCGAGAAATTTTTGCACCTTAATAATTGTTTAACGGGTGCCGCTGCGAAAGCAATTGATGGCTACAGTACCACTCCTGAGAATTATGAAATCGTCATTAAAAAACTCCATGATCAGTTTGGTGATCCCCAAAAGTTACAGTTTGTTTATTTCTCCGAATTAGACGCCATAAAAACCGCTACTACTGCAGAAGAGAATAGAATGAATCATGATGCTATACAGAAAATTCTGACTAACTTAACGTCAATCGGTGTGAATTCTCAACAAGATATTATTCGTAAAATGGTGTTACAGAAGTACAGTCCGGAAATTCTTTCGAATACATTACGCAAATTATCAAAAACTTGTACCTTAGCTCAATTTTGTTCGGGGGTGACGGCAGAAATTGACCTACATGAATATATAGACCAAATCTACAAATTCCAATATAAGACACAGCCGACCAATGAAACTTCATCTTCATCGAAGTCTAACACCACCGCTGCTCTAGTTGGTGGTACTTCAGGCTCACAACAGAGAGGTACGAGACAGATAGAATGTGCCTTTTGTCACAACAGGCACCCGAGTGCAGATTGTCGTAGATATATTACGTATGCGGCCCGTCGGGACCGAGCGTCCCAACAACGTCTTTGTTTTGTCTGTTTACGGGGAGGCCATAACGCAAAACACTGTGAGCGTCGCAATGTAAAATGCTCCTTTTGTAAGGAGCATTATCATGCGGTAGCCTTTTGTGAGGCTTACGCGGAAAGGAAGCGCCGTCCTAATAACGCACAAGCGCAATCAAGCAGTCGCAACAATGATGGAGCGGAAGGTGAGATTTTTTTACTTAGCTTTTCTTGTAATATTAAAAAGCCTAATGTAAACGAGCCCTTATGTGTTCGCGGATATGTCGACCAAGGAAGTTCGCTTTCTTACATTAATGAAGCTTTAGTCAATCGACTCGGTCTTGAACCAATTAAAAAACGCAATCTTGAGGTTTCTCGATTTGGCTCGGAGTTACCTGAACAGATTCAGACAGTAGAAGTTAAGGTAGTTTTGCAAAATTATCGTTCACAGGAGCGATCGGTTATCATGCATTCGTCGAAATGTATTACTGGAGAATTCCAGTCAGCTCCAGATTGTAAAATCGTTAAGGAAGTTCTGCCTAATAATTTGAGATATGCGGATCCTAATATTTTTTGTGCCGAACGAGCACCTTTCGATATTTTAATAGGAAATGATTTATATCATTCTTTAATTGAGGTAACGCGTAGCAAAACTTTATCCAATGGGATCGTTCTATATGATTCATTTTTTGGTTGGATTCCTTCGGGAACGCTGAAAAATGCCGACATTGATAAGAATTTGCCTCAGTCAACTCGTACAGAAGCCGCGTCCTTATTGGTTGAGGCAACGGAAAAAACTAGGGAGATTCCATCTCTCGAGTTTCTATGGTCTTTAGAAGTTTTAGGCATCAAAGCTCGTGAATTAGCTTCCGAAGAGGAGCTCATTATTCAACAGTTTAGGGATACTGTCATTTTTGAAAACAATAGGTATGTTGTGCGATGGCCCTGGAAGGTAGAAAATCCTCATTTAGACTCTAATTATCGTATGAGTCTCGCTCGCCTTAAATCGCTTCTTGATAGGAGCGACCTGCACATTATTAAAATGTGCCATGAATCCTTCCAAAAACAATTACAAGATGGTATCATCGAGGAGGCTCCTTATGGGTCCCCCTATGTCACTCACTATTTACCTCACCGGCCTTTGTTACAGAAGGACAAATTACGTGTTGTTTACGACGCGTCGGCCAAGACTAAAAATAGTCATAGTTTAAACGATTTGTTATATGCTGGACCTGTTTTGACTAAAGATTTAGTAGGTTTGTTGATGAATTTCCGCATAAACCCTGTAGGAGTTGTCGCGGATATTGAAAAAGCCTTTCTTATGATTGGCCTCAATCCCATTGACAGGGATTCAGTTCGATTTTTGTGGGTTCGCGATATCACGAAACCCCCAGAAAAAGGAAATTTAATCGTGTATAGATTCGCTCGTGTACCCTTTGGTGTTATTTCGTCACCCTTCTTATTAAATATGGTCCTTCAGGAGGCATTGACCTCTGACGCGAATAATAAGTGGTGTTTGTTGGCGAGCCAATCTTTTTATGTGGATAATTTAGTGATTTCGCTGAAGGATTCTATTTCTGCAACTCAATTTTGTGACGCGCTTATTGCAAAAATGAAGTCTATTCATTTCAATTTGAGAGATTGGTTATCGAATGATGATATTTTTCTTCAAACGGTCCCTAAGGACTTACTCCACCAGAAGGAGTCAGTTTCTGTTCTTGGCCTAATTTGGAATGTGAAGGTTGATACCCTCTCCTTGAAACTTGATTTTGATCAAATACCGCCGGAGGTAACAAAACGAGTTGCACTTCAAGTTTTCGCTTCAATCTTCGATCCTTTGGGTTTAGTCGCACCAGCTACTCTTTTATTGAAAAGTTTTGTTCAAGTTTGCTGGAAGAACAAATTTGAGTGGGATAGTAAACTCCCCTCCACTTTAGAAGCACGTTGGTTACGGCTTATTTCAGAAATAAAGGAATTGACCTCGATTTCAATCCCTCGAAGAATATGGTCGATTCAGCCAGAAGGGGAAATTACCCTTCACATATTTTGCGATGCCTCTAAACAGGCTTTTGCCTGTTGCGCCTACCTCTGTATTAGTAATCCAACGATTTTCCATAATGAATCTTCTTTGATTTTTTGTAAAACCCGTTTAGCTCCGATTCATGAGCTCACCATTCCAAAATTGGAACTTTTAGCCGTATGGCTCGGTAAGAAAACTGCTAACTTCCTGCGATCAGAATTGAAAGTTCAACTTTCCCGCGTTGTTTTGTGGACTGATGCTTCCACCATTTTGAACTGGTTACATTCCCCAGTCATTCAGTCGACCTTTGTTCGGAATCGTTTAATGGAAATTCGTAGCTCACCGAGTTTTGAAATACGACATGTCCCGACACAACAAAACCCAGCTGACGTGGCAACAAGAGGTTGTCGAGCCTCACAACTACAGGACTTATGGTGGAAAGGCCCACCTTGGCTTCTTTATGAACGTCTGTGGCCTTCTCCCCCCGAGAATGTTAAAAATTTTCTTTCAACTGGCACAAACGATCCTATTGGAGCTCTTCTCATAACGGTTAGCAAGTATGATGGTTTTTTATCAGATCGCCTAGAAAAACGCTTTTCCAGTTGGGAGAAATATATCAGAGTATTTAGTAATGTCCTTCGATTTATTTTCGTTACGATGTCTCACCTAAGATTATCGCAGATAACAGATGGCGAGTTATTTGAAATCACGGAACGGTTTCTTCTTCGAGCTTTGCAAAGAAAGTATTTTTCTTATGAGTTTAGACAGTTGGAAAAAGGAATTCAACCTAATAAGGATTTATCCTTATTCTTAGATCAATATGGTCTCATTAGGTGTGGTGGACGTTTGCAACATGCTAAGTTGCCATTGGATGCAATTCATCCAATCTTATTACCTCGTCAGAGCCCCCTTGTTAGAGTTTTAGTTGAAGAAATTCATCGTAAGAATTTTCACATTGGCTGCAACCATATGTTGGCCAAAGTACGTGAACGATTTTGGATTGTGAAGGGCCGTGCTTTTATTAAGTCGATCCTACACCGTTGTGGATTATGTAAACGTTGGACTGGAGGAGCTTATCGTCTCCCCCCAATACCTCCACTCCCCTTAGTGAGAGTTGCGGAGGTCGCGCCTTTTGTACACACGGGGCTCGATAATTTAGGACCACTGAATATTGATAACGGTCAAGGAGAAGCGGTCAAATGTTACGTCACGTTGTTTACGTGTTTAGTAACCAGAGCCATCCATCTCGAACTCGTTCGCGATCAGTCGGCTGATGAATTCTTGCTTGCGCTCTCTCGATTTACAAGCCGTCGAGGTGTTCCACACGTCATCATTTCCGATAACGGCTCAAATTTTGTTGCTGTTCAACCTTTCGTTGGAACTCGAGTTTCTCTTGAAAACGCACCATTACGGAATTATATTTCGTCAAATCATATAAGGTGGCATTTTATACCACAGTATTCTCCCTGGTATGGGGGAGCTTATGAGCGCCTCGTCGCAGTAGTGAAGAATTGTTTGAAAAAGTCTTTAGGCTTTCTCCTTTACGATTATGTAAAACTCAACACCGCTTTATGTCAAATAGAGGATACGATAAACGGTCGGCCTCTCACGTATGTTTCTGAAGAAATGACTTCAGCTTTGACACCGAATCATTTTCTTCGATTACGTTCTATCAACACGACAACTGGTCTCGAACCATCTGAGGAAATGCTTTCCTCCACACATGGTAATTTAGTCGCTTCCTGGCGTGATGTGAATAGGGTTCTGGAAGCTTTTTGGTCCGTCTTTAGAAGTGAATACCTTCTCTCTCTCCGAGAACGACACACGTCGATCCACCCACCAGTGAAAAGTTCTGTGCCCTTTACTCCTGAAAAGGGTCATATTGTTCTTGTGAAAGAACCAAATGCTCCTCGTGGAGAGTGGAAATATGCAATTATTGTCCGAGTAGACAATCGTCAGGCCATCGCGCACATTCGGTATAAGGGCAAGACCCAGATCCGATCGATCAATCAGTTATTTCCACTTGAGGTTTCACAACCTCCAAGACCTCTTCCGTAATTTAGGGGCCGGGAGTGTCGAAAATTGCTTCGAACGATTTGTTCGAAACATTTTCGACTTCAACTCTCCATCACTTTGTCACGTAGCGCTCCTTTTGACGGAGAGTTGAAGTCCGTCCGAGGTACCTACCTCCAAAGATAGGTAATTGTTCTATGGTTCATTCTTCCATGTTTTTCTTTGTTCTGTTGATTTCATCCCGTCGCACTCACAATGCTCATATTCATAACGTGGTTGCATATATGATAGTAGTATCAACTTATCGAAGTGTTTTTTCTTGTTTTTCATATATTTTAATATAAATACGTAATTTCAAAATGTCGGTTAACGAAGAGGTGACAGCAGCGAATGAAAATATGGTACGTGTTCTTTGTTTCTTCAGTTATTTAATATTTAACACACTCGGGTGTTCTTTCCTCATCCCCCTTTTGTTTCGTATCAAAATTTAGTCTAGACTCGTGTTTAGCCATGAGGGCTCTTTTATAAGGTTTTTTAGTAGCGTTTAATTTAGTTAGTAATTGTTTAAATTTAACACTACTGAGTCAAGGCTTTCGACTCACTTCTTTTTTTATATAACATTTTAGGACGCTGAGGAAACGGTCCATCGAGAATAGAAGATGCGGTTATGTTGAAGTTTAGATATCGTTTGTTTTTCATTATTATGTATTAAGAAATTATATAAGAATAAATTTACTCCTTGGTTTTTTTCTTCGTTTTGTAATTTACGGGTATTTACTGCGCACTTTGCTGTCGTTCACTGAACGATCCACGAACGGTTTTGATAAATTAACGACATTTGGTAGCAGAGCGTGGTTTTTGCAATTAACATAATTAACATAATTAGAATAAAAAAGGAAAGAACACTCCCATATAGGTTATAGATAGCATAAGTAGATTTAAAAGTGTACCGTAAGAAAGAAAGATAAAAATTAGCAACTCCTCTAAGTTTGCTAGTATGCAACTTCATCTACGAGAATGTCGCATAGGTTAAAGCCTATCTTACATTGAAGGGGATGCTAGGTACTCTGTATTGCATTCTGAACTTAGTGTAAACGGTGATGAAGCGCGAAGTCGACGTTTACTAGAGTGCTGCAGGGGTTGCCTAGTTTAATTTGCATGCACACAAACTTGGTGTAAAAATGAATCCGGATTCGATCTTTTACATTCTCGTTGTCTTGACTCTTGTTTAGCGCTCTATTTGGAATACGTTTTTAGTCGAGACACATGGAGTTTGCTCTTGTTTATTGCCTATTGTTTAATTCTGAATGACTAGCTGCGAACAACTGAAACGTGTAATTCTTTGACGATCGATTTTTCTTGAAAAATCTTTTTAATTTTATCGTCCAAATAGCTGAGAATATTTTTATGTCATTGAAGGTGGAACGTCTACGTACTGCCACGTATTCGTTTCTGAATTTTTTTTTCAGAAGGACGGCAGTTGTCCAGATTCTGAAAAATTTTCAATCTCCTTAACCTAGCCTTCTTCTTAGATATACCTATGTCTTTTTTGAATGGCTCGTATTTCACTGACCGTCTGGATGTAGTTTTTTGAGCTGGTATGGGACAGCAAAGATGAATACTACTGAAGGGGTGTTGGTGAGCGTCATTTTTCGCGAGAATGACGAGAGGTCGGCACAGATTGAGTGGGGACATTGGTTTTCCTCAACTTTGTGCTGATCTCAGCGGTAGTCCGGCTAAACGGGGCTATAATTCGATTCCATTTCGGAATTCCTTTTGTGAATTCCTGGGAAAAGAATTCGACCTTCGGTTTGTCAAGCGGAGATAGTTTCCCTATTTTCCGTGCTTTCTTGTTCGTATTCATTTATTTTTATTTTTTTTGCAAGCTTGATATACGATATTTATTTAATACGACAAGAACTTTCTTAGACTTCGCGTACCCAGTACATGGGTTAAAAATCTTGGCTTGTTCGGCAGTGTGGCGTCTGATGGCTATGACGTGAAGGTTGCTCGAACTCCCTACAGCTATTTAAAGCTACGGGAAGCTTTTACACGACTTAGTGGGTGCCCACCCCGTGTAAAACGTTGTGAAATTTTTAAGAGTTGCATCATTTAATGATAGCTCTTCTTGCGCGATGTTTTGGAGATCATTAATCGCAGCTTTGCCATCAAGCTGTATGAGACCGGAAGATGGTCGCCTTCAATGTGGGTAGGATAAATGGTGGTACCTGCTCTTTAGTCCACCAATGTTCTCAGCTCATCCCTAGAATTTGTGTTTGTGTGCCGTTGTTCGTAGGTTGTTTTTGTTTGGTCATTCTATGAATTCAAAGGGTGATTACAGTCATTTGTTTCTAGGCAATCGACGAACCTATAAAAAGTTCGGAAGAACTTCTACAGGAGCTTAAGATTCGAGCAGATAAAATTAGACTTAAAACCTCATTAGTGGAGGGATTAGTCTCCTGCGGTAACATAGCAGAATTAAAAGTTCGTGTCCCAGAACTGCTCGCTTTAAGCGTTAGTCTTGCGGACTCGCTCTTATTGTTTGAGGACATTCCCGGAAAGAATTCTTTAATAGAGATTTGTCAGAAAGCTCAATCCACAGCGAGAGATTTATCTGAGGCTTTATTTATCGAACCTGAATACCAAAAATTGAATATTGTCAATGAAACTCCGAAAGAAGCGTCTTCCGACTTCAAAAATATGAAGTTGAAAGTACCGCTTTTCAATGGTGATTTGAAACGTTGGAGATCTTGGTGGGAACAATTTAAAATCTCTGTACACGATACTCCTAAGAAACCCGTCGAGAAATTTTTGCACCTTAATAATTGTTTAACGGGTGCCGCTGCGAAAGCAATTGATGGCTACAGTACCACTCCTGAGAATTATGAAATCGTCATTAAAAAACTCCATGATCAGTTTGGTGATCCCCAAAAGTTACAGTTTGTTTATTTCTCCGAATTAGACGCCATAAAAACCGCTACTACTGCAGAAGAGAATAGAATGAATCATGATGCTATACAGAAAATTCTGACTAACTTAACGTCAATCGGTGTGAATTCTCAACAAGATATTATTCGTAAAATGGTGTTACAGAAGTACAGTCCGGAAATTCTTTCGAATACATTACGCAAATTATCAAAAACTTGTACCTTAGCTCAATTTTGTTCGGGGGTGACGGCAGAAATTGACCTACATGAATATATAGACCAAATCTACAAATTCCAATATAAGACACAGCCGACCAATGAAACTTCATCTTCATCGAAGTCTAACACCACCGCTGCTCTAGTTGGTGGTACTTCAGGCTCACAACAGAGAGGTACGAGACAGATAGAATGTGCCTTTTGTCACAACAGGCACCCGAGTGCAGATTGTCGTAGATATATTACGTATGCGGCCCGTCGGGACCGAGCGTCCCAACAACGTCTTTGTTTTGTCTGTTTACGGGGAGGCCATAACGCAAAACACTGTGAGCGTCGCAATGTAAAATGCTCCTTTTGTAAGGAGCATTATCATGCGGTAGCCTTTTGCGGCGGTAGCCTTTTGTGAGGCTTACGCGGAAAGGAAGCGCCGTCCTAATAACGCACAAGCGCAATCAAGCAGTCGCAACAATGATGGAGCGGAAGGTGAGATTTTTTTACTTAGCTTTTCTTGTAATATTAAAAAGCCTAATGTAAACGAGCCCTTATGTGTTCGCGGATATGTCGACCAAGGAAGTTCGCTTTCTTACATTAATGAAGCTTTAGTCAATCGACTCGGTCTTGAACCAATTAAAAAACGCAATCTTGAGGTTTCTCGATTTGGCTCGGAGTTACCTGAACAGATTCAGACAGTAGAAGTTAAGGTAGTTTTGCAAAATTATCGTTCACAGGAGCGATCGGTTATCATGCATTCGTCGAAATGTATTACTGGAGAATTCCAGTCAGCTCCAGATTGTAAAATCGTTAAGGAAGTTCTGCCTAATAATTTGAGATATGCGGATCCTAATATTTTTTGTGCCGAACGAGCACCTTTCGATATTTTAATAGGAAATGATTTATATCATTCTTTAATTGAGGTAACGCGTAGCAAAACTTTATCCAATGGGATCGTTCTATATGATTCATTTTTTGGTTGGATTCCTTCGGGAACGCTGAAAAATGCTGACGTTGATAAGAATTTGCCTCAGTCAACTCGTACAGAAGCCGCGTCCTTATTGGTTGAGGCAACGGAAAAAACTAGGGAGATTCCATCTCTCGAGTTTCTATGGTCTTTAGAAGTTTTAGGCATCAAAGCTCGTGAATTAGCTTCCGAAGAGGAGCTCATTATTCAACAGTTTAGGGATACTGTCATTTTTGAAAACAATAGGTATGTTGTGCGATGGCCCTGGAAGGTAGAAAATCCTCATTTAGACTCTAATTATCGTATGAGTCTCGCTCGCCTTAAATCGCTTCTTGATAGGAGCGACCTGCACATTATTAAAATGTGCCATGAATCCTTCCAAAAACAATTACAAGATGGTATCATCGAGGAGGCTCCTTATGGGTCCCCCTATGTCACTCACTATTTACCTCACCGGCCTTTGTTACAGAAGGACAAATTACGTGTTGTTTACGACGCGTCGGCCAAGACTAAAAATAGTCATAGTTTAAACGATTTGTTATATGCTGGACCTGTTTTGACTAAAGATTTAGTAGGTTTGTTGATGAATTTCCGCATAAACCCTGTAGGAGTTGTCGCGGATATTGAAAAAGCCTTTCTTATGATTGGCCTCAATCCCATTGACAGGGATTCAGTTCGATTTTTGTGGGTTCGCGATATCACGAAACCCCCAGAAAAAGGAAATTTAATCGTGTATAGATTCGCTCGTGTACCCTTTGGTGTTATTTCGTCACCCTTCTTATTAAATATGGTCCTTCAGGAGGCATTGACCTCTGACGCGAATAATAAGTGGTGTTTGTTGGCGAGCCAATCCTTTTATGTGGATAATTTAGTGATTTCGCTGAAGGATTCTATTTCTGCAACTCAATTTTGTGACGCGCTTATTGCAAAAATGAAGTCTATTCATTTCAATTTGAGAGATTGGTTATCGAATGATGATATTTTTCTTCAAACGGTCCCTAAGGACTTACTCCACCAGAAGGAGTCAGTTTCTGTTCTTGGCCTAATTTGGAATGTGAAGGTTGATACCCTCTCCTTGAAACTTGATTTTGATCAAATACCGCCGGAGGTAACAAAACGAGTTGCACTTCAAGTTTTCGCTTCAATCTTCGATCCTTTGGGTTTAGTCGCACCAGCTACTCTTTTATTGAAAAGTTTTGTTCAAGTTTGCTGGAAGAACAAATTTGAGTGGGATAGTAAACTCCCCTCCACTTTAGAAGCACGTTGGTTACGGCTTATTTCAGAAATAAAGGAATTGACCTCGATTTCAATCCCTCGAAGAATATGGTCGATTCAGCCAGAAGGGGAAATTACCCTTCACATATTTTGCGATGCCTCTAAACAGGCTTTTGCCTGTTGCGCCTACCTCTGTATTAGTAATCCAACGATTTTCCATAATGAATCTTCTTTGATTTTTTGTAAAACCCGTTTAGCTCCGATTCATGAGCTCACCATTCCAAAATTGGAACTTTTAGCCGTATGGCTCGGTAAGAAAACTGCTAACTTCCTCCGATCAGAATTGAAAGTTCAACTTTCCCGCGTTGTTTTGTGGACTGATGCTTCCACCATTTTGAACTGGTTACATTCCCCAGTCATTCAGTCGACCTTTGTTCGGAATCGTTTAATGGAAATTCGTAGCTCACCGAGTTTTGAAATACGACATGTCCCGACACAACAAAACCCAGCTGACGTGGCAACAAGAGGTTGTCGAGCCTCACAACTACAGGACTTATGGTGGAAAGGCCCACCTTGGCTTCTTTATGAACGTCTGTGGCCTTCTCCCCCCGAGAATGTTAAAAATTTTCTTTCAACTGGCACAAACGATCCTATTGGAGCTCTTCTCATAACGGTTAGCAAGTATGATGGTTTTTTATCAGATCGCCTAGAAAAACGCTTTTCCAGTTGGGAGAAATATATCAGAGTATTTAGTAATGTCCTTCGATTTATTTTCGTTACGATGTCTCACCTAAGATTATCGCAGATAACAGATGGCGAGTTATTTGAAATCACGGAACGGTTTCTTCTTCGAGCTTTGCAAAGAAAGTATTTTTCTTATGAGTTTAGACAGTTGGAAAAAGGAATTCAACCTAATAAGGATTTATCCTTATTCTTAGATCAATATGGTCTCATTAGGTGTGGTGGACGTTTGCAACATGCTAAGTTGCCATTGGATGCAATTCATCCAATCTTATTACCTCGTCAGAGCCCCCTTGTTAGAGTTTTAGTTGAAGAAATTCATCGTAAGAATTTTCACATTGGCTGCAACCATATGTTGGCCAAAGTACGTGAACGTTTTTGGATTGTGAAGGGCCGTGCTTTTATTAAGTCGATCCTACACCGTTGTGGATTATGTAAACGTTGGACTGGAGGAGCTTATCGTCTCCCCCCAATACCTCCACTCCCCTTAGTGAGAGTTGCGGAGGTCGCGCCTTTTGTACACACGGGGCTCGATAATTTAGGACCACTGAATATTGATAACGGTCAAGGAGAAGCGGTCAAATGTTACGTCACGTTGTTTACGTGTTTAGTAACCAGAGCCATCCATCTCGAACTCGTTCGCGATCAGTCGGCTGATGAATTCTTGCTTGCGCTCTCTCGATTTACAAGCCGTCGAGGTGTTCCACACGTCATCATTTCCGATAACGGCTCAAATTTTGTTGCTGTTCAACCTTTCGTTGGAACTCGAGTTTCTCTTGAAAACGCACCATTACGGAATTATATTTCGTCAAATCATATAAGGTGGCATTTTATACCACAGTATTCTCCCTGGTATGGGGGAGCTTATGAGCGCCTCGTCGCAGTAGTGAAGAATTGTTTGAAAAAGTCTTTAGGCTTTCTCCTTTACGATTATGTAAAACTCAACACCGCTTTATGTCAAATAGAGGATACGATAAACGGTCGGCCTCTCACGTATGTTTCTGAAGAAATGACTTCAGCTTTGACACCGAATCATTTTCTTCGATTACGTCTATCAATACGACAACTGGCCTCGAGCCATCTGAGGAAATGCTTTCCTCCACGCATGGTAATTTAGTCGCTTCCTGGCGTGATGTGAATAGGGTTCTGGAAGCCTTTTGGTCCGTCTTTAGAAGTGAATACCTTCTCTCTCTCCGAGAACGACACACGTCGATCCACCCACCAGTGAAAAGTTCTGTGCCCTTTACTCCTGAAAAGGGTCATATTGTTCTTGTGAAAGAACCAAATGCTCCTCGTGGAGAGTGGAAATATGCAATTATTGTCCGAGTAGACAATCGTCAGGCCATCGCGCACATTCGGTATAAGGGCAAGACCCAGATCCGATCGATCAATCAGTTATTTCCACTTGAGGTTTCACAACCTCCAAGACCTCTTCCGTAATTTAGGGGCCGGGAGTGTCGAAAATTGCTTCGAACGATTTGTTCGAAACATTTTCGACTTCAACTCTCCATCACTTTGTCACGTAGCGCTCCTTTTGACGGAGAGTTGAAGTCCGTCCGAGGTACCTACCTCCAAAGATAGGTAATTGTTCTATGGTTCATTCTTCCATGTTTTTCTTTGTTCTGTTGATTTCATCCCGTCGCACTCACAATGCTCATATTCATAACGTGGTTGCAGTTGCATATATGATAGTGTAGTATCGAAGTGTTTTTTCTTGTTTTTCATATATTTTAATATAAATACGTAATTTCAAAATGTCGATTAACGAAGAGGTGACAGCAGCGAATGAAAATATGGTACGTGTTCTTTGTTTCTTCAGTTATTTAATATTTAACACACTCGGGTGTTCTTTCCTCATCCCCCTTTTGTTTCGTATCAAAATTTAGTCTAGACTCGTGTTTAGCCATGAGGGCTCTTTTATAAGGTTTTTTAGTAGCGTTTAATTTAGTTAGTAATTGTTTAAATTTAACACTACTGAGTCAAGGCTTTCGACTCACTTCTTTTTTTATATAACATTTTAGGACGCTGAGGAAACGGTCCATCGAGAATAGAAGATGCGGTTATGTTGAAGTTTAGATATCGTTTGTTTTTCATTATTATGTATTAAGAAATTATATAAGAATAAATTTACTCCTTGGTTTTTTTCTTCGTTTTGTAATTTACGGGTATTTACTGCGCACTTTGCTGTCGTTCACTGAACGATCCACGAACGGTTTTGATAAATTAACGACAATAATCAACATTCATCGCGACTTAAACGTTCACCAATTTTACACAACGAAATGCCGAATTACATCGAAAACAAACGCAATTCACCACGAATTAATTCACCTCACGACGCGTATAACGCAATTAACCCTGCAACAAAGTGAAACAATTTCATGAAAATGTCTGCAAAAAATTCGTCATACGCTTTGAATTACAAAGAAGAAACTTCCAATGTTCAAACTAGACTTGAAATAACCTATTAAACAATTTTCAATTAGTAGGTAAAAATTAAAAGTCAAGTAGCGCTCCTAGCGGCCAAACTGTAAATCATGAAATTACACTAAGAAATTACCGAAATAAGGGAGGCCGCACAAAAAAGAATTGTCATTCTTTACGTTTAACACTGATACTGCGAAAATCATAAAAAAATCACGATGATTCGTTAAATAATATTAATTTTACGGAATATAATAACAGTTTCGCGTCCATATTACAAATTTCACTCATCGCTGATATCTGCGCGATTGTATTTTCATTGTAATCGTCTCATCTAACATACCTCAGGTAAGTGATCTTTGTGTTATTTTTGTTGTCGGTTCAAGGTATATTCTCTTTTAGGCGAAATATCACTCAAAACTACACTCTTTTTCGAAACAATACACCATCATTCACACACCCTTCGTACTCGCTAATACTCCACAAACGATCGTGTTTCAGATACCATGTCTGTAGTCGTCGAGCAGCCGATAATCGACGTCGAGATGAAAAACGTCGACAGTCCGGCCGAAGAAGGCGAAGGCGAGCAAAAAGGCTCGGACGCCTCGACCATTCAAGATATCCGCGAAAACATCCGTCAAATCGAACGCGGCGTCACTACGAAAGAATCACGATTCGTAACACGAATCCTCCGCGCTATCTTGACCATTCGCAAAGACCTAAATTCGAACGTCTTAATTAGCGTGATAAACGGCTTTTATACGCATTCAGCCAACGAGAAAGAATTCATGTTATCATTCTTCGACGAACAAATGGAAGTGGACACGACCGCCCAAAGGATGCGAACCGTTAAAAACTCCACAACTCCTTTACTACCCGAAGTCGACGCTTATATTCATTTACTAATCGTACTCTATTTAATAGACCAGGGTAAATTCATCGGAGCGCAAAAATGCACAGATTCCTTAATGGAGAAATTATCGCAACACAGTAGACGTACACTGGATATAATCCAAGCTAGATGTTTCTTCTATCACATGCGCGCTTACGAGTTAAACAACGAATTAGACAAATGCCGTCCGTTTTTCCATGCCAAACTACGAACGGCGACTTTACGTAATGATTTCGAAGGCCAAGCAGTGCTTATAAACTGTTTACTGCGTAGTTACCTACACTACAGTTTATACGATCAAGCCGATAAATTAATCTCGAAATCCGTATTCCCGGAGACAGCTAGTAATAACGAATGGGCGCGATTTTTGTATTACGTCGGACGCATCAAAGCCATCCGTTTAGAGTATTCGGAAGCGCACACGAATCTCGTACAGGCACTCAGGAAAGCTCCCCAAACCACAGCCGTTGGATTCCGGCAAGCCGTGCAGAAACTAGTTGTAACGGTCGAGTTGCTATTGGGTGATATCCCCGATAGATTGATATTCCGCGAGGCCTCCATGAAGGCAGCTCTGCAACCTTATTTTGAACTAACGCAAGCCGTTCGATTGGGTAATTTACATACATTTTCCGAAGTATTGAATAAATTCAGCGCGCAGTTTCAACAAGATCGTACTTTCTTGATGATCATACGACTTCGTCATAATGTCATTAAAACAGGTACGATAATTACTTCCTCTTTCATATATTCGTTTTATAACGCCTTCAATATTTTCTCACACAGGTGTACGAGCCATAGCCGCGTCATATTCTAGAATCACGCCTGAAAATATCGCCAAACAATTAGGCCTCGATTCGGCCCAAGACGCTGAATGCATCATCGCCAAAGCGATCAGAGACGGCGTCATAGAAGCCATCATCGATCCGGTTAACGGCTACATGCAAACGAAAGAATCGACCGATATCTACTGCACCGCTGAACCTCAAATCGCCTTCCATGAGCGTACTGCTTTTTGTTTAGAATTACATAATCAAAGCGTCAAAGCTATGCGGTATCCCCCTAAGTCCTACGGTAAGGATTTGGAATCCGCCGAAGAACGTAGGGAACGCGAACAGCAGGATTTAGAATTAGCCAAAGAGATGGCCGAAGACGAAGATGATGGATTCCCTTGAATGATCATATTCGCGTTCGGGTATTCGCTTTCGCAATGGTGTAATATATTCGGTCGAATTATTTTCATTTCGTTGTAAACTTTATATGCTCTAAATTTTGTTTATATTTGTAATAATTAAAATTTGTAACATCGATGTATTTTAGTATCTGCGTCTTTTTTTTTCCGCCGAAACATTTTCAAAATAATCCGAACAAATGAAAAGGTTATATCCGAATTATTCGTCGAATGAAAAATACAAAGGGATTCTATTTAAATTATGGAATAGAATTGCACTTCTTTTTCAAAAATTATTAATTTTTGTGTGTACTTGAATGTACGACAATTATCAATCATTATCGACTGGACGCGAAATGAGAATCAGTACTTCCACGCGAAAAAAAGCGACACGATATTTACACACAAATATACAACGATACCACTTTCTCAGATAAGATAACGAGCGAAATATAAAACGATAACAACCTATTCGGGGAGAAAAATCACTATTTCAATCAATTGATTCACGTCCGCGTTAGATCAATGTTACGGTATTCAAAACCTTTGTGAAAATATTCCTCGATGATTACTGCTTTCAATTTCCACAAAAATAATTTCGAAGTAAGTGAATTATACGTAATATTTTTTCTATTTTCAAGGCTTCCGATTTGACGACCACAACTGATCGTTACCATTCAATAAAATAATCATTTTATACGAAAATTTAGATCCAAATTTCCACCATATAATTTCTAGGAAATTTTATTATAAATATTTTAAATCATTAGGACTTTCTCCGTAAATTTATAACTCACGACCGGGACTACAAAAATTACTCAATTTTTAACGAAAGATGCTGTCTCAGCTGTCTTCATCATGTAGTTTTCTCGCTGACGTTGAGATCATAGTCTATTTTAAGAATTTTTTGCAACTACGTAAGTGATACCCAAAATTTCAAGTAATATAATATGCTTATATGTTGGGGTGTTTTCGTGAGGTCTGGGGTGACTTGAGAAAAAATTTCTTGAAATAGTAAGAATCATTTTTTCGCATCTTCTCGAATTTCACTACATTTTCGCTCATTTATCAGCACTGCAAACAAAATAACTCGATGGGGCGTATTTGTGAAGTCTGGAATATTTTGGGAAAAAAATTTTTGAAATAAAATTTGTTGCAAATTGAATAAGGAACATTTTTTGTATGAATTATTTTTTCACATCTCCTCAAATTTCACTACATTCTTGCCATTTTGTCAACACTGCAAACGAAGTAGCTCAGTTGGGGCTTCTTTGTGAAGTGTGGGGTGACTTGAGAAAAAAAGTTTGAAATAAAAAGAGGTGCAAATTGAATAAGAAACATTTTTTGCATGAATTATTTTTTTCATATCTCCTCAAATTTCATTAAATTTTTGCCATTTTGTCAACACTGCAAACAAAATAACTGAGTTGGGGCGTCTTTGTGGGGTATGGGGTAACTTGAGAAAAAATGTTTGAAATAATAGTTGTTGCAAATTGAATGATAAACTCAATTGGGACGTTTTCATGAGGCAGTTAAAAGCTTGCATTATGAAGTACTCAATTTTCTGTAAAATTTCCTACACAAATCTAACAACTTGAAAAAAAAATCAATGATAAACCGCGAATTTCATTATTTGTTACAACGCTAAGAAAAATCGTATCAAGTGAAAAGCTACAATAACAACTCAATACCAAATTATCACTTCCACGTAGTTAAAAATTTAATTTAGTGAATTGATAAGCCGCTAATCACGTAACCCAAGGTACGAATATTGTTAGGGGAATTGCCCGCATGCAGCCCGCACGTCACTTTTGGGTATTTCGTTAAAGTAATTTTCGTATCGACGCTTTTTATCTCCAACTTCGAGCCACGTCAGCGCAACATAATTTAAAATCCATAAATCTACGAAATTACCGATATAAAATACAAATAACTTAAAAACCGCGACACCACGATCGTTAGATTTTTCGCAAGCGTCGTATTTCCAACATTATTCGAATTCGTTTCGTACAATAAAACGTAACTGTAAAATACACACGAGAATGTTTCGAAGTTTTCTTTGTTTTCGATAAATTGCATCGATTTGTATGCGTATTGTTTTTCACACACGCGAACTTCGAGCCACGTGCATTAAACATTGCCAGACAAAGTGGTAATTGGTTTCAACGCGTAATGCATATGTCAACTTTCCAGATTGACGATTGAAGCTTTCGTGGCGCGAGAAAATGCTTCATCAGCGTTTCTGATGAGGATAATGCAATGTGCGTTCGACTCTTTTAAACGCGGTCAGTCATTCGATATAATTAAGACAATAATTAACGCTAGCGCGTGCCCAAGGACGAAGGCGTCCGAAGGTGAAGTGGACCAGGGAGCGAAGCTAAATTCAAGATCAATATGAAATGTCGTGTAGATTGTCTATGAAACGTGTTTTACCCATTGTCGTTGCATGCTCGATCTTGATTTATATTTATATGCAATCGATCGTTGTCAACAATGAAGCTAATCAGAGATCGGTGAAAAGACAAGTGATTTTGAAGAACTTCTTCGAAAACCAAGGAAACGCGGAAGCAACCGGTGAACTCGCGAATAAATCCAAAACTCAGGTAAAATTGCAAATTTTTTTTTGAATTGTTCGATATCTCTTTTAAAATAGTCATGACTCATGACTCATGAGTTTTGAATTTTGAAATTTTTCATCCTAATAAGGAACCTGTTGAAGCAGCTGTGTAAAAATTCGCAAAAAATAAAGTTTTCAGAAATTATCCCCTCCCCCCTTTGCTTGTTGTCTCAAGCATCGAAATTTCCATCACCAAGCATGACCAATCGATTCAATTTTTTTTAACTAAAAAACTCGAAATTTTTTAATAAAAATAAAAAAGCGACCAAATTTTGACATGGAATTGGTCTCCGAAGAGAATAGTAAATTCATTTTTCGATCTGGTGCTGATTTGCGACCTCCTAAATTAAAATTTCACAATTTCCAGAAATCCTGGAGCTTCCAACACGATTAAAATTTTCTCCAGTGAAGTCCAGTTTTTCTGAAGTGGAAAAAAATCATTAGTTTTCCTACGCGAAAGCCTCTTGAAAACAATACAGACCAAAAACCCGCAGGAAATTATTGGAAATGCGAATTTTCCAGTTGGAGAGTTCGAAAACACGTATAAACCTAAATACTAAACCTCTGGAACTCATTTCCACGCCCACAGGAGTAATTTGAAAACTACCAGAGAAAGTTAAAATTATGCTGGAATATCTGGAAACATAAAAATTGCGAAATTCGGACGAAAAATGAAGACGTGAAACAAACCTGAGATCGTATTTTTCAAGATATCATATTTTCACCGTTAAAATAACGATAAAAAATTGCGAAAATTTATTAAAAAATTCAAAAATTGCCTAAGGCAGCGGAACACGGTTGGTGATATTTTCTGACAAGTCACTGAGGTAAATCAAACTTTCGTTCATTTCTGAGCCATCTTTTGAGGTCACTTCAACAGGTTCCTTTTACCTTGAACTACATACTGATCAAAAAGGTATTGCAATTTCCATCCTAATAAATATTCCAGGCAGTTACCATCACAGCATCGACGACCGTTGTCACCGAACAAAAACGCGACGACAGGTTTCCTTGGTTTTTTCAAAATGGCTCGAAAAAAGCAACGAAATCGGAGGCCAAACGCGAAATATGGCCGCAACAAGACACACGTAATGATCGCATCGTGAATCAGTTAATGTACATACCGGAAAATTACGACGAAGAAAGATCTCCGCTGAAAACCATCATTCTCTGGAACGGACTTGAGGATTGGGTGAAACCAGGCAGGAAATCATTCCTGGAATGCGGCTGTCCAGTAGATAAATGCTCCATAAGCGAAGATCATTCAAAAGCAGCCAACGCGGATGCGATATTATTCAAAGATCGCGCATATAAAGCGCCTCGTGAGAGAAATCCTGCGCAGGTAAAAAAACCGCAATCAGAATAACGTTACAATATTGCTAAATAAATTCGAATAATTTACAGGTTTGGATAATTTTTTTACTAGAATGTCCCTTCCACACGCCGATGACATTTAACGCGTTCTTCAATTGGACAGCGACCTATAGAACAGATAGCGATATAGTGACGCCTTATGCTAAATGGATATACTACGACGATAACGTCAAACAAACCACTTTAACGCGAAATTTCGCCGCCAATAAAACATCAATGGTTGCTTGGTTCGTATCCAATTGCCGTCCACAAAACAATCGTTACAAGTACGCGGAAGAGCTTAGTAAGCATATTTCCGTCGATATTTACGGTAAATGCGGATCTCACAGTTGTCCTCGTATTGAATCCTGTTTCCAACTTTTATCTAAAAATTACAAATTTTATTTGGCTTTTGAAAATTCCAATTGCGTGAATTACATTACAGAGAAACTTTTCAGTAATGCTCTATCGTAAGTATATCTCAAGATTAATTAACCTCCGGTTTGACTCGAACCTTGAAAAGTAGATAAATAATATTTCCGTATGTACTTCGCAGATACGACGTACTTCCTATCGTAATGGGAGCTCGTCCAGAAGACTATGCTGCGGTGGCACCGTATCATTCGTACATTCACGTCGATGACTTCGCTTCGCCTAAGGAATTAGCCGTATATTTACAAAAACTAGATAAAGACGACGATTTATATAACTCGTACTTTCGTTGGAAAGGCACCGGAGAATTCATCAACACGTATTTTTTCTGTAGACTCTGCGCCATGTTGCATGATAATCACGAAGTTAAATCGTATTCGAATTTTCTTCAATGGTGGAAAGGGGAAAGTACCTGCACTAATGGAGGACCTTGGAGAAACAATCAATCGATCGGTTTTCAATGAGTAATCTTCTAATTTGATGTAAACACCTCGCGTATTTTGTTGATTATTTCATAATTTTTCTTTTTTACCAATTTCTTGTTATATTTGACGGTTTGATTACTGATATTTATTAATTTATCAAAAATATATTTTGAAAATTGAATATACTTGTTACTTTTCGTGGACACTTTGCATGGCAGCGAAACGTCCTTAAAAAGGCTCTAAATCTAGTCCAAGATTGTTTGTTTGCGAAAAAGTGCACGTTTTTCAGGAATCGACAAACCAATGACGTCATCTGAAAGGAGGAAAATCAATACAAATATTTTTCGACGATTTATATGCACCTGAAAAATAGTTCTCAAGATTAATCGCATCTTTAATTCCTATATCTAAACTCCGGTTCATTTTAAAACTCAACATTCACTACCAATTGAAAAGATATGAATTAGATAATTCATAAATCGATTGATATCTTCGATACTTTGATAATTCCAATTAAAACATGATATGCTCATTTAAACTTGAAGTCATGTTTACGTTATACAAATTGAATTTGTATTTTATTCACTGAATCGCAAAGTAAGTTTCTGATAAATCACGAAATTCCAAGTATCGAACTTATCTTGAAAACTCCTCGTGAAATCTACAACGTAAATCTCCATATTTACCTTATTACTCCAAATCAGCTCCATGATCTACTTCATCATCGCCGCAATACTAACATTCAGCTCGACACAGCTTTTGGCGTACGAAGAACTAATCGGAACATTGGAATTCATCGACAAAACAGAACTATTCTTCGTATTCTTCAACGACTACGCCAGCGACATCTGTCAATTCATAACTTGCCCAAATGGCTTCGGTAAAACAACGATAATCCGCATGATTGAGCTATTCAGCAACATCGAAGTAAACGACGACTACTCTATTACACCGGCAAATCAAACGAAATCGTCGAAGATCTTCAATCGAACGATAATCGGCCACAATGAAAGAATTATCACCGAACATTTAGCACGTTATGTTGTGATCACGTTGGATACCAATGTTACCTCGAAATATTACCAACTTACCAGCGGCGTGATCTACGATGTCATTTATGAGATGCTGATCACAGCTTATGAAAAATATTCGCCCAAGTTGGATGAGAAAAAACTCGACGAAAGTGGAAAAGTATTCTTGAAGGAATTATATTCGAAATCATTCAAATTAGAAGATCTCACAAATCTGCTGGGCTACTTGGTGAAAATGCTCCACGACTATTTCAAGTTACCCGTGATTTTACTGATTGATAATTACGACTTACCGATGCAAGGTATCTTCAGTGTTGACTTAGGCGTAGTAGAATTTTACGATACTTTCAATAACGTAATAAAATACGCTTCGCAATACCCGAAAGAAATCCTGAGCAAGGTTTTAATCATGAGCACGACTTCGATACCGTTGAACTTGAACGACAAGGAAGCCTACTTCAAGCACCACGAATTCACGACGAAAAACATCTACGAGAGGTTCCTCGGCTTCGTGGATTCGGACATCAAAACGCTGATGGAAAGGTGGAAACTAACACCAGCTGAGAAAAAAGAACTCAAGGGGTTTTACAAAACACCCAATGTACAACCAGTGTTCAACGTTTATAATCCAAGATCGGTCATCAACTATTTACGCCATCGAAATGCTATAAAAACCAATAAAACTTTACGTCGAAGTATTTACAGAAAAACTTACCAAGATTTCGAGGCGATTATCTCGTCGATGAAAGGAACACCGGGAGAAAGCAAGTTGTTATTGTTAAGCTCAAACCAAACGATCTACCTGCCTGGAATATGGGTCGGTGACAAATTACCTTTGATTTTATTCAAGAATATCACTGAATATCGCGACTTCATCAATGACCAGATGATTTGGATATATATGATTGATTGCGCGTATTTATCTTATTCATTGGAAGGCGTCGGTTTCCAAGCAACAAGTCAAGAGATAATGTACATCTTGAGGGAATCTTTATACGAGAATCTAAACAAATCCAAGATACCTTTCGATAATATCGGTTCGTCGCTAATGAATCTCACCGATACCGAGGTACTGCTTTGCAATCAATCCATGCAGACATCTGTAACAACACTTGAAACACATCTTACCCGAGCATTCAGCAATATCAACTCTCCACTGGAAGGATACCCTAACGAAGCTATTTTCGCAGTGATAGTATTCATTGCTAGTCACATATCACCGATTATCGAATCGTCTTTGATGACGACCGCATTACAGCTACATCCCAATCAAACCATATCCTCTGCAAGATACACCCTGTACTACGAACGATACTACGGTAAAAAGAAAATCGCCGTCGTGATTGGATTTAAATACGGTGCTTATACAAAAAAAACAATAGAACAAGTTGTTAGTTACGAACCACCGCAGATCCGGTTCTTGAAGTACATCACGTACATGGCGATAAATATCCGTAAAAATAAACGTGTTATGATTGAGTATCTTACCTATAGTCCCACCGATATTAAAAACCTTTCATGTATTATTCGGCAGAATAAACGGATGAGGACAACCACGCGGAAAATGTCCACGAAGTTCGAAAAAATTTTACCCGGCCTTCCACTGAAACTAACCCCTCTTCCGTTATTCTACACAACCATATTTTACAACGAAACACATCGTATTATTTCAAATATAAATGAAAAACTTGAGTGAATAATTACATAAAACAAATCACATAATTGAAGCAAAAATAAAGAAAAAGTTCCAACTTGCTACAGAAATATTGCTGAGTTGACCTGCACATTGTTCAGAATATGAATCTAGTTTAAGAACCCTTGATTAACATACGTTAAACCATTTTGTGCAGGGGGGTCGATGCTTCAAATTGTCGTCCTGTCGAGATTTTTAACGATCTATACCCTACCTTAAGGTGAGCGGAAAAATGAGTACGTCATAACACGTTCCAACGTTCCTTATTTGAATTTGCGCATGCGCAGAACGCATAATCACTCAAATTCGGTTTCGTTTATCAAATATTTTTTAATTTTTTATACTTTTGGAAATAAATCGCGAATTTTTCACATTTTACTAAATTATCAAATATTTATGCGTAAATTTTATCATTATTGAAGAAAAGTTCGTAATAATAACTAAAAAGAAAAATCATCTCATTTCCCTAAACAAAACACAAATTAACAAACTGAAAAATATTTATTTTGTACTATACAAATCTTCAACATTTATAAAATTTCTCTATACAGTGAACGTTTGTAAAGATCAGAGCAAATATTAAAAATAGGAATTTACTCTTAAACCTACAATAATATGTCAATGAGAGAGAAATAAACTAGCATCTCTACGCTTAAACTCTATCGAACAAAAAATCTTCCACGACGTAGCTCATTAAGCGTAAAAATTTCGCGTTTAGCAAACAAAAAATAAACACATTAAACATAAAACTTTAAAATTATTAGTTATCTTAGTGCGAAAAAAAGACGTATAAAAACTTACACACGCGATACGAAACTTATAATCTAAGCGACGTAAATTAAAGAAAAAAGGAAAAAGGGCACGACAAATGGCTACATAATTTGCGTAAAAATATGTAAAAAAGAACAGACACTGCTCTAGAAAGCAGTCGAAAATCATTTCCGACGAAAGACATCGATTCGCTTGGCAGTCCTTTAAAAAAATATTCGCCAAAGCCTACCCTTGTACATCTACGTCTAATTCAAAACTTAAACTTAGGCAAACATTTGTCAAAATAAAAAATAAAGATGTAAAACACGCGCATTTCGCTTTCTTTAGGAATGTAAACTAAAAATTAAAATCTACATTATAGCTTTAAGGTTTATGAAAAAAAAACGAACAGGACATAAAAGCGCGAGTTTCTAGTGTAAAAGGTAAATATAAACGTAAGCTTAATAAATACAAGGCCAAAAATTAATATTCGTAAAACGCGAATATCATATGAATTGAACATTCCTAAGTGTAAAAAAAAATTA